>RXPK01001835.1:0-106461 GCA_004143645.1 Protaetia brevitarsis
ACGAAGACACGTTCACCCGAAGGCCACCAAGGATGGAGAATCATTGAAAGAGGTGTCCGGCAATTCAAATAAGATCGTTTTGTAATCGGTCTCGAACACATTCTAGCAATCACGGTCGGTGTACACAGTTTAAATTTTACGCCTGCCGGCAAAACAGTTCTGTCCAGTATATTATGGTGAGAATAATGTAATAAAAATGTATCGTAGAGAAATCATGTGTGCACGTCATAAGTCGTGTGTAAGTAATCGTATCACAGATATGTAGAAAGGAACCAATTCCATTGAAAATATGATTATATTGGTGGGTAAGTATTACAATCAGCGTAAATGCTGATAACGAATTTTGGTTAAATGTTGTTATTAATGATTTATTATGAAACGTTAAATCTGTACTTTCCTTTCAAATGTATGAATAAAACCTTTATTAAATTTTTTAGTTATGTTATACAGCCTAATATAAGTTTAGTTACTAATGCCAGACAATGTTTTCTTCTAACTTACCTACTTATAGTCCGTTGTCACTAACTAACGCAATATACTAGCTACTGCGTTCGCTATCAATGGACATAATTGATGACATGTAGCTGGGCGGAATTCTTAATTTCATCGATAGATTCCATTTCTCAGTGATATCTCTGTTTAATTACATTATGCATACAGTCTCGATCCTGCGATCCATCGATGAAATTAAAACACTTCGCCAACCGAAATCCACGTAAACATGATTTTCAAGCAAAATCGGGATGTGTTTCCACCACCAAACAAGAAATTCTTTTCATATAACACGCTAAAGTGCTCTGAGGATTAATGCAAATAGTCATTCGCTCAATACTACAGTAGGTTAAATGAAACAATATAAGTTTATGAATTCACCATCGTTGATAATGCGCTACCAATATATAAAATTATAAGACACATATTACTTCGTGTGTCTACAAAGTAACTGTTGTTGGAATAATGTTGTTGTATTATTCACATTAGCAGGTAGAAAATTGTATAGAAAATAGTACATGTTCAAGGAATCACGCATAGTCTGTTTTTATAACATTTTTATTATTCAGTTAACTACCAATTTAACATTTTTTTTACAGTAATTGACACTTAACACTAAAAAATATCAATTGCCTCATATGAAAGAAAAAAAGTGTCAATACACCATATTTAATTTATTAATACAACACTTTTTCTCGGTGCAGGGTCGCCTAACAAGTATGCGATCCAGTTAAATATTCATGGAAAACTACTTCAACAAAACTTGTTTGAAAATTCCTGGTACATGGTTAAAAGTAATATTAAATCTATCGTCATAAGATGTTCTTCAAATTCTATCTTCATTTATTCTGGGGATACAAGCGTCTAACCACTTGACCTTTCTTGTTTTTAACAAATGCACGAGGGCTCAAATTTCATATTTTTGAAAAGCAGATTTTTTTCTGCGTTCTGTGATGTAACACATCCCTTATCTTATTTGATCGAACTTTAAAAAAAAAATTTCGAACTAGTAAATTTTGAAAACTGAAAAATTGTTAGCCTGGAATGTTGCTTTATCTATCGTTACTTCTTTGCTGCGTGAAGTTTGACCAAAAAATAATAATAATAGTAATTAATAATTGTAAAAATTAACACATTTAACTGAAACAGACAGATTTTAATAAAAAAAAGCTCAACAAGAATTACATAATTTTTATGTTACAAAAGATGTTCGAACTGATTTCCATTACTCCTGGCAATTAATGGAACACGTTGAGCAAAATTTTGCAAAGAAATCAATCAAATAATTTGGAGAATACTGGCAATTTCGTTTCTTATACGTTCTTGTAGGTCTCCGATTTGTAATGGTCTGTTGACATACACTCGATTTTTTACATGACCCCAAGGAAAAAATCAAGTTAACCCTGTTTATTTAGGTATACATTTTATTTTTTAGAATATTAAGTTTTTAAATGTAAATTTAATGAAAAATAACGATTAATGATAACAATTTATTATTAAATATAATTTGAAACAAATGTTCAATTTATTTCTTATAGAAAATTAAAATGAAAAAAAAATCCTCAATTGGCAGCAATTGAAAATTTACAACTATTTTAGAAATATTGTTTTGAAAAAAAAATATTTTATTCATTAGTGTTTTATTATTTTATCAAAAGAAAATTTTATTAATTTTTTAAATCTCTTAATAGAGTAAATGCTTTTTGTTTTTATTAATAATCTGTTAATGATTGGACAAAAAATATCAAAAATATTTTTTTAGTTTACCTTGAAAATAATTCCTTATAAATGTTGTTAGTGAATTTTTTAAGCAAATATTTTATTTATTTCTTGGAAAATTAAAATAAAAAAAAATATCAAAAATTTATGTATACATAGGTATAGGTATATAAAAAACGGTCATTTATTTTATTATTTAAAAAATGAAATAATGTTAAAATTTAATTTTTTTAAACCTGTAGCTATACCTATATTTTATTATTTTTATTTTTTATCAAATTTATCACCAAAAATATTTTATTTATTTTTTGAGAAAGTAAAATGCAAAAAAATAGCAAAAAAATAATTCCCTATAAAATATTTTTACGAATTTCACGTTTAAAAAATGTAATTTATTATTATTTTGTGTATCTATTAAATAATTAACATATAACCACACAATATCGCTTGAAATACAGAAATATGCTTAAAAAAAATGTTTCTTTCATCTAAAAAGATCATTGTCTTTATTAGTCCTTATTAGGCCGCTTACATTGAAACAAAGCAAAAATTAAGTTTGAATAATCTACCAAAATACATATAAACAGCTTCCCAAAACTGCACTTTCCACCCACTCCTATAATATAGGTACCTATAGTTGTATACAGCTGCTATTTGCAGCGAAAGAAGTTTCAAACCCATGCGAATGTAACTTGCAGAAACTTGCTTTCCTTTTTAACACGAAACTTTCCGGAGACTTGAGCAAACTTGCATCCACCAATGAAGAGACAGTTTACCGTGCAGCATCATGGCCACATATAGAGAGCTACAAGGTCACAGACTATTTTGCCCGAGATATTCTAAACGAATTAAACTTTCGCTCATTAAAATTTCAGTTATATTGACCTAAATATAAAATCCCTAATAATAAGAACGATTTTGTATGAATAAAATCTAAAATGGAAAAATATTTGATGACGATATTTTAACGTGGAAAACAGTCCCACGATAATTAATCTAAAGCAATATACGCTAAGTGAATTTAATGTAGCGAAAATTTCCCGAGGTTAAATAGTTCCAGCACCAATTTGCGTTCGTGTGAATAGACGATGAGTCAATATTTTCCGCAAACAAAAAGCGTATATTAACCGCAAGCTATATACTAATAATAGCAGTGCATAATATTAGTTAAATTGTTATTAAATCGTATACTCCCTATACGAAAGCTGTGTTAATAGGTATAGTATTAGTGAATTAAAATTTAAAATAACCTCATAGTTATTTCATTGTGGTTTTTTAGAACTGTTATACCAAGATTCCGTGTAAATACGGGAGGATAAGTTAGCTTCCGCACAATTTCCATTCGGACTAAAACTAAACTGAGTCATTTTGACGTCAGACAATTTCACGGCATCGTATATACGCTTAGGAAAGTGGCATGCGTTAAGTGTTCTATTTCTGGAGATGCCTTGCCATATAGTAGTACGCGTACGGGACATCCTCTGTCACAGAAAGTGGAAGGAAAAAATGCTACGGACTACGGACGTTAAGTTTCTGTTCGATTTCCTTTTTGGCTGCGCTTCTATTTGAGACGGTGACCTAAATAATGTTATTACGTGTGAAACATTTACTTTTTTTCCATTGGAAATATTCCAGCAGATTTGTAACTTTCGATATTATATTTATTGGTTTTGGAATGAAGTTAATAATAATGGGTTTTGATCGGAAAAATTTTGCAATAAAAAAATGATAATTTCTATTCTATGAATAATGAATGTTTTTTTTTTTGTTAATTGATTTAACTATATTTAGCCTCATAATATTGTTGCATTGATTGTATTTATTGAACTAAAGCTATGTTTCATAATTCCAAATATTTCCATTTCTTAGAATCAACCAATATTTACTTGAGTGTTAATTGTAGAGTAGTTGCTAACTCATCGGCTTTTTCGTTTCCTTCGATTGCTGACTGTCCGGGCACCCACAGCAAAGTGACTTTATTGCTGTCTGCAAGGCTATTCAGTTCTCAAATACATTACTAAAGTAGTCTTGCTAATGTCTTTATTAATATCGCCTAGTTGTGTTGGTCTATTTGCAATATAGATCTGCTTAGGTAAGCCATCTGATTGATTCCTCTTATGCAATGCAATGTGCTTGTGTCTCTGCTTAAAAGATTGTGGCATATTTTCCTAGTGGAAGGGTGATTAGATTAAATTAGGATTGAGATGGCATATAGACCTGTTTCACGGCAACTATTTCAGATCTATTGTGATCCCCTTTTCGCTCTCGAATTTTGCCCTTTCAATTAGGCATATCATCTTTAAGAGCGGCTTCTTAGTGTAGCTGCTGGCCTGGGGTTCTCCACGCCCAATACTATACACTAATAATACTATAAACCTTGTCCTCGCCAGGCCTTCACATTGGCACAGCACATGAATTGGTGTTTATTCCTCCTCGTAGCAGAATCTGCAGGTTGCGTCATATGTCAGGCTTATGTTGTACATATGCCTATTTACTCTACAGTAATAAGTCTCAGCAGACCTACTATCATTTTGACAGTCTTCCTGTCTTTATTTAGTACATCTCTAGTAAATTCAGGCCTCTGTTCCTTTTGCCTGTATCTGTCCCGGTGATTTTTGCTATACACTCTCTGGACTTGGACTATTTATATATCAATTCATTGATAGATTTTTAATTTGCGATCTGGTAGTACCGAAAGAAAAGCCACTTCCAACGAATGACCTTGATGAACCTCGCCTTCATCTGCCAGGCCTATGTTGTACATATGCCTATTCAGTCTACAGCGACCAGTCAGGAGACCCACAATCATTTTGACAGTCTTCCTGCCCTATTCAATAGATCTCTCGTGAATTCAGGCCTCTGCTCCTTCAGGAACTCTTTTGCCTGTCTTTGTCCCGGTGATTTTTGCCACCACTCTCTGGACTGATTATGTATCCATTCATTGATGGGTTTTTTTAATTTGCGATTTGGTAGTGCCGAAAGAAAAGCCACTTCCAACGAATGACCTTGACGAACTTCGCCATCATCTGCCAGGCCTATGTTGTACATATGCCTATTCAAGTCTACAGTGACCAGTCAGCAGACCTACAATCATTTTGACAGTATTCCTGTCTTTATTCAGTAGATCTCTCGTGAATTCAGGCCTCTGCTCCTTTAGGAACTCTTTTGCCTGCCTTTGTCCCGGTGATTTTTGCCGCCACTCTCTGGACTGATTATGTATCCATTCATTGATGAATTTTTTAATTTGCGATTTGGTAGTGCTGAAAGAGGGGTCGCTTCCAACGAATGGCCTTGACGAACCTCACCTGGAGAGCTCGTCCGCCGCCTCATTTCCTCTCACGTCCGAGTGGCTAGGGACCCAGGCCAAGCTTAATTTCCTTTGAATGCCCACCTCATTTAGGGCGCTTACACAGTCCCAAATCAGCTTAGAGTCCACGCTTGTGGAGCTAATCGCTTTAAGTGTGGACTGACTGTCAGCGAAAATAGCGACGGTTTTACCTGGCTCGGTACATCTTTCTATTTCTCGAATGGTAGCAGGGTGATCATTATGCTTCCCATCTCACTGTAGATTCCAGTCCCGTGTTCAGTTTTCCATTCATCTGTAAACCAGATGAATTTCCTCCAAACCTGTTTGTGTAGTGGGATTGATTCCAGCTTATCTGATCTGTAATTTTCACCTCAAAATTTCTGTTAATTTTTGACGAAATCATGTGCGATGATCTCATTCTGAGAATGTTGCTTTCCACATGATAGACAACATTATTCTGTTCCTATCCTGCATATTTGTTGCATGGTACTTAGGTCTTGCAATCTGAGATGCCTGATTGCCAAATGGAGTTCTAGTAAGCATTCTATTGCTGCTGTAAGCGTAATCCTTATAGCTCTTGTTATTCCTAAATACGCAAGCCTCTATGTATCTTGCTAAGTTTAGTTATAGCAATTGGTTTCTGGAGCTTTGTCCACTACATCAGAGGTAATCATGGATCTGACCACCGTGACGTAAGTCTAGTATAATATATTAAGTCTTAACCCTCAATTTTTGCATGGGCTTCTCTAAACAACATGACTACAACAGTCACAACGTCCGCCCTAGTTTTAATCTTCCGAAGCTGTCGATTTCAAGTGAGCTTGGAGTCAAGAATTACACGAAGATATTTGAGGTGTTGTTGAGCAAACACTAAAAAAAACTTAAAATATCTTTTTTCATTATATATTGCCTGATTAAATCCGGTAATCAGTTTTTTTTTTTTTGCAAATTATCACTAGATTGCAAATCAACAGAAAAACTTTCACCACACACTGACGTTTGAACGATATTATAACTTTTCTTAACACTAGATGATGGATAACATAGGTCTTAGAGACTCGCATGGATCGTATCTCTGGTCCTGTCCTGTTTTCCGGGATTAGTTTATAAGGACTGTGAATCCCATTGTCACCTTTTTGGCGGTTTTGCGGTGTCTTCACCCAGATGATTTGTTGAGGATAAGCTAGAGCCCCACCCACATGGAGTGAAGTTCCCCATCCGGGAATTTATATTCTTTTTACCTGGTTCTGCTGTTCAGCATCGAGGGCGTCCTAGATTCTTTTCGCCATATTGCCGTCATTCCTTTCCTGAATCTAAAATTGTTTTGATTGATGTCTTGTGGCTGGTCTTCTTGGCTTTGAGTGGTCTTGAAGTTGGGATGTTACGGTTCAGTATTGAGTCTGTTTTTGTCCGCGACTCATATTATGCATTCTTTAACCATTCATTCTAAGGTTAAATTTATCCAAACGACCTACGCCAGCTGAAAATTGAGAAGCCAATTCTTTAGATCTTTTTCTCTATACTTAGGAATCCAGGGCTAGAGAGGATGTTATTACGTGCGTAGTAATCGACTTACGCATAACACTCATCAATATTCGAGTATTAATAGAAATTTGGGGAAGATAACATACTCTCGGATATTGCTAAAACTTGACCGTTTCCAAAATAAAATTTTCGAATTAAAGAAAACTTTGAATTAAAGAAGTTCAAGTTGAGGAAGTTCCACTGTATTACCCAACTGAACTCTCTGTGCAAGTCTTATTTATTTCGATATTGAAATATGTGAATGGCTGCCCTAACATGCATAACGTAACATATGTATGACTCGTATATAAATTATGCAATCATATCACCCAGTCCAATGAACCCTGGTAAGATCACGCACATGTTGAAATTGAGACAAATCTCCTTGTTGATAGACAAGCTAAAAAGTACAATTATTCCAGAATCAAGGCATCACTTAGACTTGTCCATAAAATTGCTGAAGTAATTGCTTCTGTTCGTGTAAGTCACTGCAG
Organism: Protaetia brevitarsis; assembly: GCA_004143645.1. NCBI lineage: Eukaryota > Metazoa > Arthropoda > Insecta > Coleoptera > Scarabaeidae > Protaetia > Protaetia brevitarsis. The sequence continues at coordinate 7,537 of RXPK01001835.1, forward strand.
ATTCAGAAAGTATCTATAGAGAAACGAAATCTTTGATAGAGACTGAGAGTGCCAACTGTGTGTTTGAAGGACAAGGTGTCAGTAGAGCACATCTTCTGTCACTTACTGTCTGACCAGTCATGGGAATCAGGTAGGTATACTTGAAGAAAAAAAGTATCCAAACCATGCAAGCCTAACCAAGCGAGGGAGAAGATATTGGATTCCTTCCATTATAAGGAGCCGATATTTTCTCTCTTGCTCACTCAGGCTTGAATTGTTCAGATATTTTTTCTTCAAGTCTACGTGACATTTAGGGAAAGTTAGGAATGCTAAAAAAAAAGATTTCATTCGACAAGATCCCGAGCTATCTATTTTAAAGACCTGAGCTTACTGGATGAATTTGAAGATAATATCCCTATATTAGGTCTTAGTGAATGATTAATATGTGGATGATCTCTTTTCTGCCAAATGATTCAATATTTGCAAAATTGTTAAAGCAGACACTTCATATCAATTCCTTTCTCTGCCATTGGATTGAAAATAAATGGAGGTTGAATGCGATACTACTATTGATCAAATTATATATTTTTTCTTGAACGAAATGCGCTGATTGATGGATTCGCATTAGCAAATCTGATGAAATTTGGAATCCACAAATTAATGCTGTTATACTAAGCCTATGTTGTAATTATTATATTTTTTTCCCCATTAGGTATTAGTGCTTTCTGCATATCCATAATTACTTAAAGCATATTTAATAGTATTTATTAAAGATAATTACCCTTAGCAACACACTATAGCATTTCCCACAATAAACTAAATCGATTACCTAATTTCTGATTGAATCACCCCATTGAATGGCACCGTTTTAAATTACTAATTTACCATAATAAGCATGCTCCGTGCATAGTTAATAACTACTAACTGGATGTTATTTCATGGATACACAATAATAACTCTACGTAGTGGTTGAAGATCCTTGTCGACGATAATCAATCAAGTACGCCCTACAATAATAGTATTTTAAACAGGTAAAGGCTACTGTACAACACGTACTATATGAATCGATTTTATACACTGTTCGACGTAGGTAAACACGCAAGTAACATGTAACGGTAGTGCGACCGCCAGATTTCGTAGTCATTACTTTACGACTGTTGTGGTGACTGTCTATGTATGTACCACAACATGTTTAGTAGGTCAAGGTGCACATGGAAGATATGGAATATCGACCTTTTTTATCCACTTTGGGTTATGATTTTATTATAGATGTTTGTTTTCGTGGTGTAAATTGCATTATCTAAAAATGGGAATTGAAATGCGTCACTTCGTTAATTTACCTTGAAGCATAAAGGTTTGAGTGTTCCAAATAGCAGCAACCCATAAGTTGAAAGAGACACTATACACACTCAATAAATTATCTCCATTCTTGTTGCTGGTGCATAGTAGGATATTACAGATATCTCTCCATGTTAGATATAGCTTTTATGTTGTACCACACTCATTAATACAGCCAAATTGAGAACTGTTAAATTCACACATTCTTGAGCGCGAAGTATGATTCATTTTTTTCCCTATATGAACACCTATGTATGCCCAACATATTACAAACTCTATCGCAATTGCAACAGCAACGAAATGTTATTATCTTCTAGAAAATGCAAAAATTCAATGCCAATAAAATGCAAATTCAATGCCATAAAATGCAAAAATAGTTCTCAAAATCTGCGCATGCGCAGTTATGGGTATATCTTTGATTCCCATGTTTACGGCGAACTGATATTCCAATCACCGCCATCCACGTAATTATATAAATAATAAAACGGAGCTAAGGTGGATGACTTTCGCCACTATCAATTGCCAACCAATTGTCAATAAATGTTTTGGCAAGGGCCTTCGAGGCCTGTAGTGCTGAGTTATTATTATTATATATTTGACTTAAATATGCCCTTGATACTTGATTACTTACACTGCTTAAAACTGGCATTCCTATCTGACATGAATTTACTGAAGTAGATTGTTAGCATTTATTATCTAAAGGTAATATTATTTTACTAAACGCCTGTTGATAATGATATTTGTATTTGTATAGTAACATTTTCTTGTGTGTTTGAGATATCACAAGATTTTTTTTTAGATTTTGTTGCAGTATACAATATCGGTCATCTTAATACGTAAATATATTAACTAAATATGCATATGATAGTTTGTAAAATTGGCAACTAAAATTTTTAGTACATATGAATGACCTAACATGAGTCGGCCTTCCATAATTAATCGACAAATATGTATAGACAAATCCAAATTTACACTATCTGACTTACAAGTCTTGGATCAATCAAAATTTAATCCAAATTATAATATCAGAAGATCGAACGATAGGTAATTTAACCTACTTATGAATTCCAGTTCATTTGGTTCAAACAAATAATTTCAAAATTACAATTTTTACTTTATATAGGAGATTCCAGTTTTAACAAAGAAATTTTAATTAATCGTGAACCGGCATTTGCCATGAGATTATTATATACATAGTTTTAAATAAAATTTTTACATTTAGTGACCATATTATTGTATTTTGATGACAATTTTAATGTGTTGTTGTCCATACTTGTTGTTTTAAAAAAACAAAAATGTAAAATTCTGTAACTTAATTAAAAATAATTTTAATAATTGTACAAAATTATGGTTAAGAAGGTTGGGATAGTAAACTAATTGTAGAATACATACTTTATACTTTTGAAAAAGACGGATTTCCGTTCTAAAAGTTAGGAAACCATGTATTTTTGAATTAAGAAGAATTAAATATATGGGCACTACACTATTGATGGCCAAAAAAGCAAGATTATTATATACATACAGTCGCGAGCAAATGTTATAGGCACCTTAGACAAAATTAATGGATTTCATGTTTCTTGCATTTCTTTTTGTGACAGATATTTCAACGTTTATATAATCGTCTTTATGGTTACAATAGTCTTTATAGATATCTTTTGTAAATGTATTATTTTTTGTTATATATTTTCAAGTCTTCGAGATGTCACTTTCCCCCTCCCATCTAAAAAGTATTATAGCTGTACTAAAAACACTCTAATATGCAACAAATTAATAAGATCCCTTAAAATACTACATATTTATAATAATAAACCTACAAGTTTTTATTTTCTCATTTTTTATTGTGATATTCGCCCAAAATTTAGGGTGCCTATAACATTTGCACGCGACTGTATTTGCACATCTTAAAAATTCCAAGGATTCCACAATCCACAAGTGATTGTGATTTTCAGTTAAATTGGGTGCATTTTGAATGTGAAGAAACGGCTATAATAGTAAAATTATAAAATCAGAGTCTCTTCACATCAACAAAATTGAAAATTCATTGTAATTTTTTTAATGGAAGTAAAATTAAAGGTAAGTTACCGCAAAAAGCGCCTGAAATAAAAAAAATGTTGATGAAGAAACTTGTGCTTTATCATCGTATGTATGTACCTACTGTGATTTTCAGTGGTTAAGTATCTACACATAAAAAACATAAATATTAAAAATAACGTTGGCCCCAGCACCGAGCCCTGCGGAACACCACACATGACTCTACCGATTTTTGAATTAACGAAGTCGTTATCGATTTTCAACCTCTAGTATCTAGTATGAAAGATTTTTCCAACATTTTCTTTAGTGCTATTGATATTGATCTGTAAGGTTTAAATTTTATATAGGTAAACAGATATACAAAACAGGAATTAACATCGTAAGAATTCAATCGTATTTAATTTTATAGAAAGGAACTTTTATCTTTCCAGCACTAACTGACCTTGTTATCATATGTTTCGGAAATTATAATAATATAATAAAATAATAGAAATAATTTTGTTGAGTAAAAATTTCAAAGAATTAGCATAAATAGTGACATCATATCCTATCATTGTTTCAATAAAAAAAAAAAAATAAGAAATTATATACACGCACTTAGTAATAACATAAAATCCAATACATAGAAGAATCTGTTAGCTAATGTACTTAATTACAAGAAAAATCAATCAATTGAATCAATGTGTAGTTATGCCTAAATATTTAAATTTATCAATTAATTCCAAAGTAGTACTGCAACTATAATAAGCGTAATTGCCAGACCGCTTGCTGTGAAGACATGAGTGTTTATATATGACAAATTCTATATAAATGGTATGTACATGATTAAAGTTCAGATCTCAAGATCTATAATGGCCATAACTTTGGTTTTATTAAAGTTTATCATTAATTTTTTATTCGTTGCAGATTTTGAATTACTGTGTTGATAATCTACACTATTTTTTGTTGTTACATCTAAATAGATCATCAAAATCTTTCCATTTTCAACTTATTATTTGATATTATAAACAAATTTTGTGCAAAACAATGTGAAATTCCTATTGTATTTTAAAAATTTATATTAAGCTTGAATTAAAAATTCATTTCTACTATACAAGCAAAGTTTCAAGGGAATTATCGCCAAGGTAAACCTAAATATTACATAATATTGATTCAAAGCGTACAACTTTTTATGTTTGTATAAGACTTAACAATAAAGTTATTAACACCAATAAATTTTTCGCGATATTTATCACTCCACAGATTCCATATACCTAATACTCTCCACATGTTTTGGATTTATCTAAAGTATGTAATTAAATCACTATACACGAGAACCAAGCTGCAATAAAACCATCAGAAACCAGTTCTGCACGATTTCCTTTTCATTTGCGTTATCTTTTTTTTTTTTCCTTCCACCTCCACACAAGCGTAAACTTAGAATTTGTAATTGATACCCACAAACGCCACTGTTTCGCTTAATTCTTTTGCCTTGTTTTCCCGTCACACACATCGGCGATTACACAATGGGCACAATAATATAACACGGGAGGCCTTGGAAATAGAGGCGATTTCGTCTTGTTTTCATTCATCTACCATCGTTAATTTAACAGAGCGAGAAACCTTAAACTTGAGACTGTATCTGAGTAAATATTTGTCGTATTCGGAGTGTCTGCTTAATTTGACAATTGAGACTCGTGGTGTGATAGTGTGATGTTGTACGCATGTATAGAGTGGATTGCATCTGTTATAATGAAATTAGTAAGCGATAGTACCTACATATTTGATGAAACGAAATTCTTAGGTTGTTGTTGGAATGCATATTCTTTTCTCTATCTTCTCGGTTGATTCACCGCTTGTCGAACACCTGTTCTTTGGCTTTATGCTGTATATTTATACAGAAATAGATTTTACCTTGAATATATCCATTCGTTGACTGCATATAAATACATCATTTTCACTTTCTAACGTGTGTAGGTTATACATATGTAGGTGGTAATAAAATAAATACATATGAATCTAAATGAAAACTTAAAATGCGTTTCCCAATATTTTAATAAAGATATTCACTATACAATACAAATATATAAATTGGCAGAGGAATTATATACAGGTTATTCACACTGTGAGGCACAGAAAATGGCGGCCAAAATACGCGACGTTGAAAAAGTTTAGGTACAATTACCTCAAAAAATTATGACCGCGATTGGTAAAACGAATTCGTAATAGACATAATTCTAACATATCTACTTTAAACGCAATGCCATCGTAATCCGCGACGCAATGAACTATCGTCTCGAAAGATAATACCCTTTATGGGGCCCGACAAAGATGCCGCCCAGAGTTAAAACCTTTGTAGTTGCCGGCAAAGGATTTTATACAATAATTCTGTTTACGTCGAAATTTTATTTCAATCAGCTGTTGGTATTTTTTTTTTCTTATATTTGTATTATCATTAACTTTAGTTCTCTTTAGTTACCTGGGTGTGATATATTAGTATTTATAATAAACATATTTAAACAATAATTTATTTTTGTAGATAGTTTTAGTTTAAATTGTTTTATTTCAGGTATAATAGGGTATATATAACTTACTATTACATGAATAAATAAATGTCCACAATCTCTATATATCTTTTTTAACTTTACAAATATCAATCCAAGTTTACTTATTTAGTTATTCACAATAGATATACTATATCAAAAGCTAGAATATTGAAAAAGAAGCGGAAGTACTTGCTTATTTCTCATTCATTTGAAGGGATGAACTTTCTATGAAAAAATCACTAGAAGAACAAAATGAAATTTTAATAACTAGATACTGTTTGTAATAATAGGTTTACTAAAACAGTTTCATGTATATGGTCTTGTTCATATTTTTCATTTTACTATTAAGTCGAATCATCTTAATTTTTAAAGTTTAAAACTCAAAACATCTAATCCACATTTTATGCAGAAATTCCAACAAATATAATTCGATTTGTGCCGTCATAAAAAGCCATAGGAATAAAACATTAAAAAAGAATAACTATTTTTTTTTAATAACTATTAAAATAATTTTTAATAGAAAATAAGATTTTTCCATATTTTCTAGACTTTTTCAATAAAATTGCTATTTTGTCTGATAGATTATTTATTTGTACATCCATATTAAGAAATGTTTATAAAACTAAATCTTAAACAGTTTTTTGTAACTGAAGTAATGGTTTCAGTAAATTTATTTCTTCAAATAATTATACAAGAACACAATTTAAATATTTGCACAAATTATGCCATCTGATCACGTGCGAGTAAATCAATGGCTAAATAAACAACAAAGAAAAGATATACCTACATGCTGACAATCGTTCCGAAAGCTAATCCCCTGATGTTACGCGACAAAGATGCCGTAACATTTTCAGCTAGATTTACATTCGCAGTGTTTTGCTTTACAGTTTTCCCATAAGAATTCAATAACAAAATAATTCTTAGAATCTACACACGCGCAATGGCTGGTAGATTAAAGGAGATCTATCTTTATGTTTTTCCTTATGGCTTATTTTCCTTGTCATCTTTTTTTTTCAGTCGATAGTACGTAAAAAGAGGCATATGGGAGTTTCTTATGATTACTTTGTAAAATTATTTTCATATTATTCAAAGATTTCCTGAAACAAATCATCCTAAATCAGCCATTTTTCAGATACTGTTAAACCAGTTTAAGGAAAGTGGAAGTGTTATTTAAAAAAAAAAAAAACACGATAAATGGATTTTAAAATATGGGCTATTGTTACACTTCATGTTAGCAGTTATGCACAAAACTTAGGGCTGCATGTATGCTTTTTATCGACTTCAAACAGGCATATTTATTTATTTATTTAATTTTGGGAAATGAACAGGACAAACTCCAAAATATTTCCCCAGCCAAAGTACAACAAAATGCAAAAAGTTCATAATAGTTTTGGTGTTGTTTACCAAATTTGTAGTCCAAAAGGAATCCTTTTTTAAACTGATTCAATTCTGCCTCTGTACACAGCATAACATGGATTCCAGACAACAGATCCATACATTAGCACACTCATAATCAGTGATTTGAAAGGGTGCACACAGAAAGACGATTTCTTAAATGAAATATAAACATTTTCTTGACTGTATTCACTTAACACAAGTAAATATTTACTTCATTCAAGAAAACATTATAGGTTTAACTAATTACACCTTTTTGTGTAAAATATTTTATTTCCTTGGAATATTACTGAAACCGAATAGTTATAATTTTCTTCGTCGAAGTATTTTAAACACTTAAATTTAGTTAGTCGGTAATGGCGGAATTGCACATGTGCAAACGCATACGTTAATTAATTCTTATTGGTGATTTTGGACCATCTGATCTGACAGTGGGGATGCTAGCAAACGCGCACGCAACACATGTAGTGAGTAAGTGTTTAAATAAACTACATATTTATTTAAATATTCAAGAATTTACTATTTTTCGTCGAAATAAATAAATAAATTTATTTCACTGAAGTGAGAATCACTTGCATTAAGTAATCGTTTTTCTATGTGTGTTAGTAAATTGCCTCTCAACAAGTACTAGGAAAAAAGGTCACACACAAATAGTAATTACTAGCAAATTTGAGTTTTCTTTTATTGATCTTACATTTTTCAACAATTAGTAGAAGTTTGTTTGTTTTACAATAATCAACAAATGCGTTTAAGTCACTTCAAACGAAGGCAGTCCTCAACCGAATTACTCTCATAATAAATTTTTAATCATCTGCATAAAGTAAGAATTTAGAATTTGTTATATAAACATGTGTGTTGATATCGTTAATAAATAAAATAAAAAGAACAGGGCCAAGGTATGAACCCTGCGGAACGCCAGAAGTGAGTGTAATGTAGTTAGATGTGTGCCCATTAAGTGCAACAGCCTGGGATCTGTTATGTATGTAAGAGGCAATCCACCTAAACAAGGCACCACAGAATCCGCAGCTTTGGAGTTTATTTATTAAGATATTATGGTTAATTTTATCAAAAACTTTGCAGAAGTCTGTGAGGACTACATCCACTTGATCAGAAGAGTCGACAACCTCATGCAAATATTGGGAATACTCAGTAAATTGTGTAACCGACATACTTGTATAAGTTGTACATATTCGGATGATTTCAATAATTGGAATAACCGAATCGGAATAATGGAGATGTGATATATATAAAAAAAGGTCTAATGTTGACATCGCGGGAGGAGTAATTACACAAAAAAAATCAGAATTCGAAAAAAAAATTCGAATCGGAATCATCCGAATATTTCAATAATCGGAATCAACGAATATTTTAATTCGGAAACTCACAACACTACCAGAAATGTAAGTAGCGAACAAAGAATTATAAAAAAAAGTGTTTTATACAGAGGAAGGCGCGAGAAGGAGAAGAAAACCAAAGAGTGACTTGAGGAAATGAAAGCCGACATAAGTGCAGTGAGCATATATAGAAGTGGGAAGAATAGTTCTTCACTATTTGTTTCTGATGTTTTGAATATTTTTACTTAAATATTCCGTAAGTGAATAACCCTGTACAGCGATGTTCCCTGTATATTTCTTAATCAAAAATTTTCAACAACATTCTAATTTTTTACTTTGTTTCCTTTGTTTGTTGTTTTGAAAAAAAAAGAAACATGTTGCGGCCGGAAGATGATGGTCCAACTTTCGAAAGACATTTGCTGAAGGATGCCTCCGGTTTGGGTAGCGATACGACATTCTCGCATTGTTTTGTACTCATTCCCATTATATGCATGTTGTAATTCATATCGGCATACTCGTTAAATAAAAAATCAAATTAAACGCCCAAAAAATGTGTAAGATTGAATAAACACTAAAGTTAATAAATATTGAATTAATGAATACTATTTAAAACGACAAAAAAGTATACGCACAACATAGACGACTCAATCAAATTTAATAAATGGAATTAATTCGACTATTTATAATGCTATATAAGTATGTTGAATACTGCATTCACTGTAGTACCTATGTTCCCATAGGCATTTTCAATGAAAATATGTTAAAAGCGAAATTATGATGCAAGATAATATTATTTACAGAATATTTATCTTCATAATACTAGGCTACTTCAATCTCATGCTTTTTTTTTACTTTAAATTTAACTGAATGTTGAAACTTTTGAAACTGCTCGCAGGATATAAGATTTTTCAATTAAAATAAACGGCTAAGAATTTAACAGAAGAAGATCGTCATGTGCAGATCTTTCACGAATATCTACACACCCTGTATATTATGTAAGCATACTATTGCACCGGAATTTGATATTATAACCATGCATCAAAGCAGATAATAACCTATTAGTATGCGAAAGGATATTTTCTGATGCGTCAAACACTCCATACGAGTTATAAGAGACAACCAAAATAAAATTTCCCAAGCTTCTATTTGCATATCAGTAGAACGTATTTTCGTAATTGCACGGCACTCAAACAACACCACATTTTATGCATGGATATGTACCAATGATTCCATTCATTATTTACCAAGTAGGCCATGGTCTAATAATATAAAATCTGACACTATTATAACTCTGTTTTATAATAACAACGGAACAAATTCCTACGCGCCACCCCCCCTCTCAATAATGTAGGTCGCGTGCTATCATTTTCACTCGAGTCATTGTTGTTTTTAGCCTTTATCTTGATGTAGATGTAAGTTATTTTGTGCTCTACGCGCAGCGATAGGCATCCGTGACATTGTTTTAAAACTCTTATCTGGACCATTGTTACTGTAATTGATAATAAGGAATTCGATTCGGGAGTTTGAGAATAGCAGTTCTCTATTGTATTAGAAAATATGTCAGTCTGTTGTTCGTTGTGATGTATTTGCCTTTGGAAGGTGATCAGTAGTGACGTAAAGCATTTAAGTATGACTTGCACAGGTAGTTTTATGTTATCTATTTACATATCTATAGTGTAGATGTTTTAATTTTTTTTTTAAGTATGAAATGAGAATTACTTATTTAATATGTAATTAGATTATTGGAATTTCCGCATTTTCCATTTTGTAATTATACAGTTAAGCGCATAAATGTTGTTACATATTACAAATATTTATTGTAGACAATTGGCCTTAATCTTAATGGGCTTTATACCCATTACTGATTACAATTAAAAAGGCATCACTGGGCAATTGTTTCTATATTTTGCACAACATTAAATGTAAATGACACATTAAAATAAACCAACCATTCATTGCATTATGCATACATTAATACAACTATAATAAACACCTGAACGGAGTAAAAATGTGATTTAAGTAAGTATTGTTTAACCATAAAATTAAATAATTTAGCATAGAAGCAATTTTTAATATTATTAAACTGAGATATCGAGAATCCCCCTTCAGAATCGTTTGTAGTTGTTTGTAGCAATTCAGGCAGTAGAAATGAGAAAGAATTAAATGTATCAAATTCACAAACAAATATTTTAGCACTAACTCAGATTGACGAAAAATATGCTTTCTTATAAAATGTTTGTTATGTATATAAATGCAATATTGTAAGTAAATGTTAATGCAAATTCTTCCTTTCTTAAACTGGTAACTGCTTCATTAATATTTACAACACAAGCTTGTAAAACTGCAATTTAAATTGGTGAACGCCACAAGAAAATATCATTAATAAGTAGCAATTTCACTAATTTTAATTTTAAAACCTAAAATAATTCTTTTGCTTATCTGATAACATCTGTTTATAATTCTGTATTTCCTGCAGGTAGAAATAATAATTTGTGGTATATTATAATCCTTATAGATTAAAGAATTAGAAACATTTTCTCCAAATAATATTGTTAAAATTCTACAATATGTTATAATAAACATGAAATAAGCTAAATATACAGGGTGATTCATTTTTTTTTCGGGAAACTTAAACAGGGAATTCTACCCACCATACTGGTGTAAAAACCCTATATAAACACATAACCAAAAATGTTTCGTTTTCGAGTTACAGCTTGTTGAAGGTTTTTTATTGTAGCGAGCGCAGACGCCATTGCGGAGAAATCGGGAAAAAATAATAATAATTATCATTAAATCAGGTTTATTAAATGTGAAAATTGTTAATATGACAAAAATAACATTAATGTTTAACAAAAAAAAAACTACTAAAACTTTGGTTTTAAAGATGTTCAAAATGAAATCCATTATGTTCAACGGCGAACCGGTGAATCAATCGCGCGGGTTATTTGTAATGGATTTTGTCGCATTTCATTACAAGCTTCTTCAATAATTAAAATTAACTGTGCTCGTGTATTGATGGGGGTCGCATGACTTTATTTTTTAGCGTATCCCACACATAGGGTTAAGATCTGGCGATCTTGGAGGCCACAGCACTGGTCCTAAACGCCCAATCCAACGTTGTGGATAATTAGTATTTAACCATTGTCTTACTATTAAACCATAATGAGTTGGTGAACCATCGAATTGAATCCAGCTGCCATTTCGCCAGTGAAGTAGTTACGTCCTAAGCGGGTCGGTGCTCATTGTTATTTACTATGAGAAACTGTATTCTTTGTTTTTTCTTTTTTTTTTGAAACCACTTGATCAAATCTATTCAAATTTTCCGTATTTGTTATTTGATATTTAAAGGTATTTTATAGCTGAGGATTTAAAAAAATCTCTTGAAAAGGAGAAGTTACAAAACTTCAAAAATATATGTTTTTTTTCAAATTCAATTTTTTTTTCTGGCCCTGCCGAATAAAATTTTGAAAAATTGTCAGTCTTAATTAAACCTTGCGCTTATGTACATATTAAAAAAAGAAAAATGACAATACGCCAATTAACAGCTGAAAAAAAGGAACATAAAGAATACAGTTTTTCCTATTAAATAACAATAAGCACCGACTCCTTAAACAAATCGTGTAAAATATTGCTAAGAAATTCGTAAAATAATTCAGAATTTAATCGTAAAGGCAAAAAGTGAGTTCCACAAACATAACCGCCTGCGTTCGTTACATTGGGTATTTACATATTACATTTATATAGTTTTTTACACTAATATGGTAGGTAGAATACTGCTGTGGTTTCGGCTAATCATTTAGATTCTATTTCGTCCATCGAGGAACTCGTTTAATAATAATTGTTATTATATTCTTGTGTACACAATTTAGATATAAGATCATTTATTATTTCATGCAGGAAGATAGATATTTAAATATTAAGAGTTAAATTTTCCCGTTTTTTTAATTTTGCTGTTTTGTAATTAATTTTTAATCACCTCGGGTTGGGTGAATAGAAGCATTGTGCTTGTATTTAAGTGATTCTTTTGTTATTTGACTTGAATTGTCCATGTTTAATTTAGTTTGTTTTAATTTTGAAACCACGTGGATTGGGTTGATATAAAAAGGAATATCTTCCTAAACAAATTTGTTTTTTTGCCTTGATAAAGGATTTAGCATTAATTTAGAGTCTAATGCAGATTTTGATTTCGGCCAGAGCCCTAAGTTCATGGTTTTTTTTTCTGCAATTTGTATTTAATGTTGTTTTTTTTTCCTTTTTTTATATAATAAATATTATTGATTGTTATTAACGTCATTCTATCTAAATTTTGTTCTTTTATTTTTGATTAAACCTTTTCAATTTGAGTAATAAAGAAAGTCAGATTTCTTTCACCCACAATTTACTTTCCGTGATTAGTTTTAATTTACGGGGGTAACCCTGAGTTTTATTGTTCTTTTGCGCCCTTTTAAATTTTTATCCGTTAAGCTAGCTAATTTAATTTTTCATTTTTATTAATTCATTTTGCATTTTCTTTGGTACCTTTTTAAGTTTTTTAAGTTTCCCGAAAAAAAACCCTGATATTTCGTCGATTTAATAGTCCTTCGTATTGCTACAATTTTTTTGCGAGGATATTTCCCTATTTATTTTATTGAATGTATTTTCTTATCATCTAAAGTCTAAAGAACACACCGCGCCATCATCGAAACTACAACGTATAAAACATTTTCTCTCTATTTATGTTTCTGTTTAAACCTTGAATCAATCCTGCTGAAATGTAAATACGTAAAGCTTTATTTACACACAAAAAAAATTAAAATTCTCAAATGCTGGTGTGCCAATTTTTTCTGCGAGAAGTGTACATTTAAGACCCGACCCTATTCCAACTGTAATTATCTCCAATTCCTCAGAGACGCCAACTTAAACTTTTTTATCACGTGGTCTTCTTCGGTTGAGAAATTTTCTTCCCTCTCTTTTCTACTTTTTGGGAGTGTACAGGGTTGGCCAAATTCGATACTTTTAATAGGAAACTTATATTTCTGAAGGAATTAGACAAAATCTGACCTATGCTGGACACTACACTACAAAATAAACCACCTTAGGCTGGAATTCTATGCATATCTGTAGCGTCTAAAAGATTATCTGCAAGATTGTAAACATGTATTAAGGATGCTTACAGACTTATAAATAACCTTACAAGTGCTACAAATACGCACAGAATCCCACCATTAATTACTTATAGTAAAATTATTTAAGGAATGAATGCGCATGGGATATGACGTATTTATGCCGTTTCATTGCCAATATTACAGCTTGATTTTACTGAAACTACGTTTATTATAAACACTGTAAATCTTGTTAATTTTAATATATAATACGCTATTTCTTAAACTATTCTCCCAGGTTCTTTTGATTACAGCAACGATTATTAACACTAAATAACTAAATTCCGCTCTTACGTATAGTGAAAATTTTCGTTGGGGTAGCACACCTGCCAAACCATAAGACAGCGTTGGCAAATAAACAAACAGTATCACCTGTCATTTTATCGTTTCTTGTCACTTGTGTTCTCTAAGCCGTTTTTGCTTGTTATATTACCGTTTTAAATTCCTGTCAGTTTCTAACATAAATCAAGAATTTGAAACAACTGGTGCAGTTCATAGCCCCAAGAAAAACAAAATCAGGCGTCGACCAGTCACTGATGTTAGCCCGGGGAATGTAGTAGATATTCGTGATACCATATATCGAATATACGAACGTAAAGAATACGTAATGTTAAGTTCAATTTATAAAACTGTACGAGACAACGAAATATATAATGGTAGTATGTCTTCACTTCGAAAGATTGTAAGAAGAATAGGCTTTCGCTGGAGAAAGGACAATCCCAGAATAGGCCTAATGGAATTGCCGAATATTGTATTAACACGATTTACATTTTTGGAAAATTATATTAAGAATATGCGAACACAGTTCTGGGATTTTGTTTACTTAGATGAACGTGGTATTGAAAACGAAGATATGTAATCATGACAAGACAATTCAAAGCACAGTGTCAAAAGTGTAAAAACCGAAGGCAGCGTTACATTGTACTGCACGCTGAAATAGGCGCGGTTTTATCCTGGAGCTTCCTTATTTTCTCCTCGAAAACGAAAGATTTAGATTATCATGGAGAAATGAACCAGAATAATTTTCTTAAGTGGTTCGAAGAACAATTATTATGTAATTTAGATACACCTTCAATGATTGTTATGGATAACGCAAGTTATCACTCAACTCTAGAGGCAAAATACCAAATTCATCGTGGAGTAAAGATGCATACAGCAATGGTTGACAAACAATAATATTCCATTCCAGGCAGGTTCTTTTAAGAAACATTTACTACAGTTGGTTTGTTGAATAAACCTCCAAAACATACGTTGCTGATACGTTAGCAGCAAAGCATGTCATAAAGTTCTTCGCTTGCCACCATACCACTGCATATTCAATCCGATTGAAAATATTGGGGATTAGTAAAAAATTATTATAACAAACACATTGGTCGCACATGGTTATGTACCGGAGATGTATCGCACTATGGAAGGAAGCACTAGAAACAATTACGCCTGAAGTATGTCCAACACAGTGATCACACAGAAAAGTAATTGAGGAATGGTGGGAAAGAGAAGTTGGTTTGAGAGGACGAAATTCCAGAATTAATTATAATCTTGAAGATACATCTGATGATGATTCTAGCAATCTGGGAAATGATTAATTTATCTTATTTATTACTCTTTACATGTTGTAATCTATATAATAAACTTATAAAAATAAATGTATTTGAAATACTTATTTCTTTAAAAAATATATTGTCTTGGGACTTCATCTTGCTAAAAATGATTACAATTAGCATGCAACAGGTAATGATCCTAACCTCATAAAAACCTGTATGACAGTTCACGATGTAATACTAGACATTGCAACTATGTGTAACATTACGTCATTTCCTGTTGATGACGTGCATTCATTGCTTAAATAATTTAACTATACAACTATATTATCAATAATGCTATTAATGGTTTCCTTAGTTTGTTGGACTTGTTATTTCTAACATTTAATACTAAAACCACTTTTTTCCGCTTTGTAGAAATCTTTTATTTGCTTATTTACGAGCATCAAAGAATAAAGAAATAAAAAAACAAATACGCGCATTGCTTAGTTACAGCCAGAGCCACCTTGAAATTCAAACAAATTGCAAACAAAAAATCAAATATCTTGAGAATCCTTTAAATAAAATATCAAGTGTGTTATACCATATAAAGGCAATTTTATGTGCTTTTGAATAGTGTGAAAATATATAGGGTGTTCCATATAAAAAAGCACAAGTCTTGATAATATCTCAAAAAAAAAACGAATTAAAAAAAAACAAATTAGAGCATTGAATTCTACGTCAAAAAGTGTCCTAATAAAGTTCTTATATAAATCAAGCATTTTCACAAGTTAAAAAGTTACAAGGGCTTTTGAAAATTGCATATTTTACGAAAACGCTCTGTATCTCTTATATTACGGAAGATATAAAAATACGGACTTCACCAATCGATTTCTTTTTAAAATCGAGCTCCAGAAGCATAGATCAGATTTTTTCTAATTCCTTTAGAAATATAAGTTTCCTATTAAAAGTGTCGAATTTGGCCCAGCCTGTACTTGGGCAAATATATTTAAAAGAAATGTTAACAACAGCATTATTAAATACCTCTGAGCTGATTGATAGTTAATCGAATTTTCTAATTAAAAGAATTTAAAACAATAATAATAATTGGCGCAACAATAATCTCCCACCAAAAACTTAATCGAGACCTTCAACAAACCCACAAGGTGTGTGGTGTCTTATATCAGCGCTATAAACTCGCGGCAACGTAACGAGGTATACTAAACACCTGGTGTCTCCGTTTCTGACAAACCGACGACGTTTCACCCTCCCTAGCACCGTAACAATAGACGATATAGTAGTTAAAACGTGCATGCAGACACACTATAACGCACAACTACTACTACACGGCGCGGTGCAACTCTCCACACGGTCGTCAGCGGCCGACCAACAGCAGACCGCGCGCTCCTATCAGCTGCACTTGTATCGGGGAGTGTACCCGACTCCTGTCACCAGTAAAATCGCGCGCCGTTGCCACGTCTGAGACCACATCGCTCCTATGCGCACGTCAATGTCAACCGTAGGCATGCGGAACATGTATTTTATATACGAGAATCTACGGATGTACCGACGGTATACGAGGTGTATATTCTGTGTGTGGCGACCGTATAGAATGAAGAAATGGGATTTCACACACTATACTTGCTTACGATGGATGGTCGTGAGTGTCGTACAGCTACCGACCGACATGAAAAATGTATGAGACGGTATATGGCAATGTCTTAAAAACTGTTAGAAGCAGTGCCAGTTATGTCCTCAGCGTTCTAATTGAAAAATACCGGATTTCTTTTTTGCAACAGTTGGTGAAAGACGAATTTTTAGTCGTTTTTATTTGAATTCTAAACAATTTTACGTAATGATTCGATTATTTTTTTTAATTGTCTTAGTAAGAAATTAAAAAAAAAGACTACAATCCTTAAACATTAATTCTAAAACAATAAAATATTTAAACATAACCCCATAATAACAAATGGGCCTCCCAGTAATATTTCTAGCCATAAATTAAAAAAAAAAAACTATTTACTGTAAAAACAATCCTTATAAATTTATTAACCTTTGTTTTTTAACTCGTATGTTGTAATTCTGTTTTAGATTTTTACCAATGTTTATCAAACCTTAGTTAGCTATTACATAACTATTTAAATAAATTGTTATAATAATGTATACATTGTAACAATTAAATACTTAAATAAAATAAATTCATACTTTTGCTTTTAGTATTCAAATTTTTGCTATAAAATATTTTAATTTCAACTGTCATTTGAAATATAACACAACATACTTACAGCAATAGATTGTCAACTTCTTTTTCATACCTACTTAGTTGTGTAAAGTATATTTATTTTATCAATATTATTCTTCTTCTTAAAGAATACTGATTATATAATTACTCATTTTTAGTACTAATACAGTTATTATTGTGGTCATTGTTATTTGTTAACATATATTTATTTATATCCTGATTTGTCTTTACCCCATCATGCAGCTTCGTATTTACTATTATTGTTGTTTAAAACAAGTTGATTATTTATATATACAACCGACTTTCTTTAGTAATACCATCAGCAATTGCTAAGATTTTGAATAAAATTTTGTCCACGATAAATATTAAAAAAAGGAAAAAATATACTGCAGAAACAATCTCGAAGGTGGTTTTCAAAAAAAAAAACGTTTTAAAAACTTTTTTCTGAAATTTTTGAAATTCTAAAACGTCAACTGTTGTCAATTCAAACTCATATAGCAAATATTTGAATATTGTTACATATTTTACCGCAATACAATTTCACTTCATAATTATTAGAACATTTTACTACAAAAAAAACCAACAAAAGCACAGTTAAGGTGAAGGGTTGAACTTTATTACAAGTCTGTAGTGTTAGAAATTGACCCGAGATATTGAAAATATTGCTACACTATTGTAAGATATAATTACCACTTTGTATTTTGAAAATTCACACTTTATAAATCCTTGAATTGAATGACGAAAAAAGCATCATTCGATAACACTAATCTGTAAGTAACTTTTTTTCGTAGTATTTTAGGCGACTATTTCCTGTTTGTCTTGATGTCCCTTACCAAAGCGTGCCAATTGAACAACTTGAATATGTTTTCATGTGTTTTATAAATTCAAATCTGTCTAGAGGACAGTATCTAGTTTCAATCTGTCTTGATCTTATGGATATATAATGAATTTTCTATTAAACCACTTAATTTTGTAGCAAATATTAGAAAGAAAAACCTTTTTACGAGATATAATCTTTATAATTATGAAATATCTTCAATATTGCTTGAATAAGTCACTCACAACTACCTTTGGTGGCAATATAATCTTCTGCTAGAGCTCTATATTGTCGAAACTCTATAAAATTTTTGGTCATAAACTTTAAAAAGTATATATTTGGGCTACAGAAACGATCCTTACATAGAAATACCAGTAATATTACAACAATAAACCATCGAGAACAAGATTTTATCTCAAATTAATCTTAATTAATGAAATTGTACTCAATTGCCAAATTATTCTTACAAAAATTCAAGGTCAAATTACACGGCATCCATATTTTGAATGCATACATTTAGATTAATGAACTGAGTCCAATCACTTACAGCTAAGAAGAGCGGTACTACAGAATGATCTGTCAAAAATTTGTTCTTATAGGAACAACATACAAGGTTAGGGACGCAATGACAGAATTTTTAGGAAATTTCAAATCTGGGCAAGAATGTATATAAATCCATGTCAATTTAAGTAAAATTTAACACTTATATTAACACAAAATACATTTTCTATGAAATATTATTACAAAATTTTATAAAAATAGCAGCTCTCTATAAAATTTGGAAAACCTTAAAACAAAATATATGAAATTAAAGGATATATTTTATATGTATTACTTAAAAAGAAATGACAAGAGTTTGATTTTATAAACTATATTTTTACATTCATTCAAATTTGACAAACATGATTGCCACATCTCAAACATAAAATTTTTATTTTTTTGCCAGAGCCACTAAAATTTACCGAAAATTACGAAACATTTAGCAATACGTTCTTTGGAAAAGCAGTGAATTTATATGCACATATTTAATATTAGCAGCAATTGTAAAAACTCCCAGAGAAAGTAGTACAGAACCGGACATATCGATTTTACTGAATAAATTTAATATTACATTGTTTATAACACAGTTAATTTGTAATTTCAGTGGTAAATATAATCCTTATAGCTTTTGCTTTTTTCCTGTGTTATTATTTATCACAAATAATAAAAATAATATGAATAATGAAATAATTATATTTTTTCCAAGATATATTTAGATAGCTATTTAATGCATATTTATTTTTTGTATTTGTATACTATCCATTTAACAATCATTTTAACACAAAACAACCACGTCGAAATAGTATTTCAAATCTAATTTGTTCCAACTTAACAGAACGTTTTTATCATTCACAAACGTAAACAATTGACTATTAAAGGAAATATTTAAAGCGACTGATAACTGGAGCCCGTTAAACGATACAATTCTACAATACGCTGTGTGTAAATAGCAAAATTTAACAAAAAAATTTAAATGATAACAGATAATCCCACTAAAAATATGAAGCAAAGTTTATTGCGGTACTGATAAGGAACTAACTCAACTCAGAAAATAATCCGAAAACCCACCCGGTTGGTGTTATTGTTTCTATTTTATCGCAGTTTATCAATAATACACACAGTGAGTATGTGAAACCTCCACGCATTACGAGTGCAAAACATTGATTGCGGGAGCAGCACACTTTTTTTTTATTACCGATTTAGAAACGTTATCATTATCTACGAACGAACCGAGGAATTTATCGGTGTAATACCAAGGTATTAGGTGAAAATAATCCCGAGTGTAAAGCTAAGCAAGGTCGTTGAACATAACTAGATACGTACACGATATTAAACGCATACACACAAGACGGGTCGAGCAAGCTAGAAAACGCCGAACAAGCGTACGATCTAGATATCCGTGGAAGAGAAACGTTCAAGAATAGAGACCGTTACGTTTAGTTTACTTGGCAACAGCGCACTCGAAACCGTTCACATGTATTATATATACTGTACGTAACATTTCTTTTATATACGCCCGCACGTTTTTTCTGGGATTATTTTACATAAATGCAGTCGTTTTTACAATGCAGACGACTTTACGGTAGTGCACAAGCCTGCACTGTAACCTAAGATATTCACAGTTGTAAAGCTTAGAAAATTAGAATTGGATTACTTTTAAAATAAACAGGAACAGCGGCGATTGCCTACGTAAACAATATAAATACACACCGATATAATACAAACAACAATGTTGTTGACAATCGCTATGTCTAACACATGCAATCCGCAACTGATATTTAAAATCGTTTTTACATAACCTTAACGGAAGAATACATTAAAATAAATAAGGCGATGTACGTACAAATCGTTATCAATAAGCGTATTGCGTCAATTAAGATATTACAGTTTACAAACGCAATGGTATAAATAAAATTAAAACGAAACATGTCAAAGTTCTTGCGATTTATTTCTTCCCGACCTTTTTTCCTTATTATTTAGACTAATACAAACCGATGCGTGTACGCTTCGCGTCTATATCTTTTGTTGGAAATAAGCTGCGGTATCGGAGTGACATACATTGGAAGTACGCGAAATTCGAGCGGGTGTTTGCGTAAAACCTAAACGTAGCACTTACCAAGGCAAAGAAATTAGTGTGGCAATCCTCCAAGCTAGCTCCGTTGGTTTGTAGATTTGGGTGCGTCATGGCTGATCCATTATCACTGTTTTATTGTACACATAACACACGTAAACACGCACAGCACGTCGGGGACACTCAAAATGGGGCCTTTAAAGCCAACATTTGACAGAGATTTCACCTTTCTATCCGCGAACGCAAAATGGCGGAGGGAACAACAAGCCACACTAATTCAGCGCTACCAATCGGCGGAAAAGTGAGGTATTTCACAGTTTCACAACGTCCGAAGTTAGGGGCGACCGAAGTCGCAACGCACAGCTGTATCTCGTGTCCTTGTTTGGTAGGCGAGCGACGTCGATTTTCCAGTCGGTTCTTTATCCCTACGCAGACGGTAGTTGAACGATGGCGGCGCTGGTGAGGTATGGAGTTTTGAAAACGGGACAAGTTAAATTGCCGCAAAACGGGAATATTAACGTAAGTTTATCGCACCGGTACACAGAAACGTAATCCTCTCGATGCACTATCACCACAGTCCGTTAATATCCGCAATGTTAACCCGTTCGAGGCATTCACGGCGCGTTTCACGTACCCCACTGGTACCAAAAATCCCACTCGTGTGTATTGTTTTAGGTGTTCGTGTCTGGCTACGCCACGAAAGCGGAGAAAAAGAAGGGAATCGACAGGAAAGTGGCTCCTAGAATTGATTCCTCGGCACAATCCTTGGCGGCCAAAGGGTGTGTACTCGATCTACAACCGCATTGAACTGGCACTTGTGCGGGGAACCATCGTTTGCTTTCTCCAATCGACTTTTCCGAATCGCCTATAGGCCGCGCTACCGTACGGAGTCAATAAATTTGATGCTGCGCGTGAAAATACGAAATCGGGAATCGTTTTAATTTTAAAATTTTGATTTTTTCTTATTGATTTTTCGTTCTTCGACGGTTTTCTCTACGGTTCAGAACGATTATAATATAATGTTGAATTTTAATCGTTTCATATTTCTATATTGAAAAAAATATTATTTAACAGTCGTTAGTCCGGTTGAATAGTATAAAATTGATGCAATCATTGTATCATCATGGTAGTTTTGATTTTTTGATGTTGTTCAGCTTAAAAAAAAACCTCTGCATTTACTTCAAAAAACCACCAACATTTCTGGCTTTATTATATTTGCATCAAATATCTGCTAGATTTCAATAAATATTTTTTTAACGATTTTCTTGTTTTTAATAGTTTTCTTAGTCCAGATCTTTAAAATTCAACTAGATCATTTTTTTTTGCAATATGGTTTCAATACGATTTACTCTCAATAATTTCGCGGATGTTTTTTCAATTTTTTTTTGTGTTAGTTAAAATATGCGCTTGAAAAAAAAACTTACTCTCGTCTTTTCTAGAATGGATTAATTGTTTTACGATTTGACTCCAGAACGTTTTTTTTGTCTCAATAATTTTGGTAATGCAGCTTTTATTTTTTTCTTCAGTTTTGCCAACACCTGTTGAGGTTTATGCATTTGACAAAAAAGCTATTCTTTAGATCAATTTTTCTGCGAATTATACCAAAGACATCTTTTTTGCATTGGCAGCGCAGCTATTTAAAGTTCGACAATTTTTTTAAATCTTTTGTTGTTTTTCTGCTATGATACCTGCTAGATAAAAAAAGTTATTCTTATGTTTCAGTAGATTAATTTTTCTAAAATTTGGTGCTAGAATTTTTTTTTTTTTGCTGTTTCAACGGAATTTTTTGACATTTCCTGATCAAGTGCCTGATAAAATATGCGCGTTGACAAACAAATATTCTTATTTTTATTTAGAACAGTTATTTTTTCTTGTAATCTGCTTCAAAACCACTTCTTGATTTTAAGTTTTGGAGATGCAACTCCATAGAGCCAAATATCTTTTTTTTTACGAAATATCTGCTTGGTTGTCTGCTTGACAAAAAAGACAAGTTCTTTATCTTTTTTTAAAGTAGAAATTTTCTATTAATTTATTATGGAACTTCTAGAAAATAGAAAAATATTTTCATCTCAATAGTTAATAAATAAAGTTCGTCAAAATTTGCCAAAACTGCAATATTTTCAGATTTTTTTATTTTGAAATATTTGCTAAAGTGCGCATCTCTGAAGTTATTCCCACATTTTTTTGTTTTGAAATACCCTGTATATTCTTCTGTTATTTTTTTTATATCAAAGTTTATTCCAATTCAAATATTAAAAACATGTTTACGTCCTCAGATCTTCAGCATACCACAAAACAAAACAGCAATGTTTTCCTTCTAACTCTTATTGTTCTGTCGATAAATAAAAAAATTTTTTCAGCTTCCTACGACCACAAAAAGATTATACACCACCGCAAGACTTAAGACCTCGCCTCGAATCCGTCGTCCGAAACGCATTGGGTCACACCGACGAAAACACGAAACTATCAGATTTGAATGCAAGATTCGCCCTATTCACGGCATGCAATAAAGAATTCGATCATTGCTTCCCAATTCTCTGCTGCACACGATAGAGACAATCGAAGATGTGTATAAGTTTTACGACACCCCCGTAAGCGTCAAGACGCCCTTGGATAAGTTACGGGACATGGAGCTGCCTAAGAACTTGCACGTTCAGACCGAGTATCACAGATTCCATCCAGGTCTCTTTAATCGCCGGATTTGAAGCCGGAAGTAGGAGTAATTTTGATTAATGACGCGTTTTATTTCCAGATACGGACACTAAATTCGCTGGAATTACCGCATTTCCTAAGAGCTCTACCCTAGTCACGGATTGAAGTACAAGGACAAATACAAAGGACACTCGCAAGCTACCACGTGGCCCTATATTAAGTATTGATAGGTGGATTTATTTAAAATGTCGGTAAAATGTCAATAAAATAATTTTGATATAGTTTGTTAATAAGTTTGATAATTTTTTTATCCCCGTGGAAAAATTAAAAAATATTTTCCTGGAATTTCATATTTGTTTTTCCGCTAGTGTTCAGAAGATGGGTGAAATAGTCTCACATATATAGCAAACATAAATAAAGAAACTAAAACACACTCCTTAATAGCCAAGTTTAAATTTCCCGCCACTATTTTAGTGACTTCAAAGTAAACCCATTAAAATAACTATTAATCATATATGTATTATACCTATATTGCTAATTCCCTATCCTAATAATGGACAAGAAACGTGACCAACAATATGAGAGGCATATATCGTTGTATCCTTTTCTTACGGGTGAATTGTGTTTACTGGGCATACTCCATCAAAAGAAAATGGCGGTTTAAATTTCAATTTGAATAATGTAACGAATTAATGTATATAAAATTATAGGAATACAACGATGTGTACTTGACAATTTTTAAAACTTAATTGATTACCCATGATTATAGTTAGAAGATTTATATTGTAACCACCGAAAAATACAAATTCTATATAAATTGATGATAGGCACAATAATTATAATTTACTTGATATAACATATTGATTAATATGTCCTGCAGTACCTCTAGAGTTGTTACACAAAAAAAACATGTCCATTTCCATGTTTCCTTTCTTTTTGCACTCATTCTAAAAACCTGCTTAGCACTCTAATTGCACATTTATTTACAAACGCTAATCGCCAATAATCAACGCGTGATTTCCTTTGTGTCACTATGCGCAATGAACAAAGCACAAACCAACTAATTTTCATAGCGGCTATCGGTCCTAGACCAATAGGTTTCCACATACGGCACATGCGCATTTTAGCTAAGTCACCCATGCAAAAGAGATGGAGATATATTCCGCTCTCATATTGTTACTCATGATTTTCTCCTTTAGTAAGCAATATAGGTATAATACATATAAATGTATGCTATTAATGTAGTACAAAATAGTAGGTAATTTTATGTTTCAACGTTGAAGTTACTAAGAATAATTGCGGGCAATTTAAATTTGGCTATGTAGGTTTTCCTATTATTTATTTTACTAGTACTCTCAGGAAAACAAAACAAAAAAAAATCTACAATATTTCCATAAATTATTATTATTATTATTATAAGTTGTAACCTGACGCTACATTAAATTGGTACTTGCAGGTTAAAATGCTAAACTACATGCGTTCTTTGTCAACCAATATTCTTAAGCCAACCTTGTACTCTTTGTAGGGTATAGGTACTATTTGAAAACGAACATTTTATTGTCGAAATTATGACGCAAGCAGTGGTATTCGAATATTTTTTCCGTGTTTGAAATCATTCCATACTGGTTTTAAATACTATGTACTTGAAAGTGGTAGGGGTAACAACTGTCAAAGTTTGACGTAGTGAGACAGAAAAATAAAAGTAAGTAAAGTATGTGTTGCTGTTTTTGTAGATATATGCAGTTTATGTCACAGAATAACATGTTTATTGTGTAGAAATATCAATGATAAATCTATAAGAATTACAGATTGGTTGATTCAAGTAATAATCACACAAAAGAAATAAACGCGAACCATCTATACATTGAGGAAGAAACACTGCTTTACCAAAAAAACCGATTTGCATTAATGGTAAGGTCGCTTTTCTGGAATGGAAACGCTTTTAATATGCAGAAGCAGTAGTGTATCAAGTATTCAACGATTACAAACGTTTAATATGTTGATGAGAATCGATTATATCTCAACAATTTTATTTATATTATTTATGTAGAGGTTAGTTGTAAAACGTCAAATCTACAAAGCAAAAATATCTGCAACTATTTTTGTTAATCAAACATAAAAATTACGTGTATTACCGTTATATAAGTACTTTTTAATATTATATAAACAAGGGTATTCTATTATGTACTGTATACTACTATTTGCATTTTTGGTATAGCGTAAGATTTATTAAAAATTATTACTGGAAATTTAAATTTGACTGTAAAAGCGATTTCGATACTAAAATTTACTTAAAACTAAAAATATGTTGATGAATATGTGCTCGAACTGTTAGGGATTTTTTTCTCATTCTAGTTGCAGGTTTGTTTCCAAATGGTACATGCTTCACAAATAAAGCAATTTGAATAATAAAAGCATTTGAAGATGTATGCGTAATTTCTTGGCTGGATAATTTCGTAACAATCAATACTATCAAGAAAATATTATCCACCCACGTTAACTTTTGTACGTAATTCTAAATAGACGTCTATTTTGGAATTTGTCCGGATTATTACCTGCGTAAATTCGTGTCAGATCAGGATATAATTTGTTAAAATTGATTTGATTTATGTAGACGTAGACTGTGCTTGAAATTATGTAATTTGAATTAATTTAAGATAAAAATAATAATAAATAAATTGGTGCTAAAGTAATCTTAAATAAAATAGTAGTATTAATATTAATAATTAGATAATTAGATGCATGCATTTATCGACAACAACTGTTTTATTAATTCAGAAATTTACGCTAAAATAGCAAACTGGATATTTTAGGTATATAATACTTTGAAAAATACATTTAAAATATTGAAAACTTGTTATTTGAAATGAGAACCTTTGCATTTTGGCATACTTAAAAACAATTTGTTGGGATACAATAAGTACACGTTATAGAAAATTTATTGCATATTTTTTGTAGATACCGTGTAGGCAATTTTTTGTGAAGAAAATGAAAAATTGCCGGTACGGTATGTATATATTTAAATCACTTAAAAAGTAAAAAAATTATCCACACATAGATTGCAAGCGATCGACTCTAAAAGATAAGGATTTGTCAATACTACAATGCGTGAAAAATTCGCAAATTACTTTTGAAATAATTTGTGCAAATGACAAAACCTGTTCCATTCATTGATTCTTGGAGCCGTTTTACACCTACGAGATTTTTTACGTAAATCATAATAAAAATTATCCCGAAAATTTTGGTGAGAATTTTCCTAAGAAATTTTGTCGCGACAGTTTCAGGTCGTTTTACACAGGAATAAGGTTACTTCCATTTGCACTTCTAAGTTGTAACCTAAATCTAAACAATTATGATCCATATTTTGCTGGTTTATCGGTTAACTGCTGTAAATAACAATTTAATTTAACAAATGCGCCTGCTTATAACAACAAATATCGTGAAAATTCCGGTTAAAATTTATTCCTGTGTAAATGACCTGAAAGTGTCGCTCCAAAATTTCTTAGGAAAATTTTCACCAAAATTTTCGGAATAATTTTTGTTATGATTAATGTAAAAATTCTCGTACGTGTAAAACGGCTCTTAAGGTGAGTTTTCACAACAGTGGAATGCTAACATTTCATTTTACAAAGTTATCCAATCTGGAATCTGCCATTTCTGAGTTTTGACAAGTTTGTTTGATCTATCAGCATTCATCAGAATCAGAAAGAAGTGATGTGTGACTTGAATAATTGAGCTTGAAGTTTATTATAGATATACCATTTCACAATACGTCACGTTTTGACAGCTGGCGATTTTAAACCCGGAGAAAATTATTCGACAATGAAATACACGGTTTTAAATGTTTATAAATATGGTGTAAGAATATTCATTGGCAAAAAAGATGCACAATGAAATAGAAATTGAAATATCAGGTATTAGAAAAATTGTGCATTACGGATCATAACTATATGACTTTGTTAGATTGGTTGTCTACCTAAAATGACCCCGCCTTTCGCATTTAATTTTTGACATAGTGTACATACGTGCAGTTTAAAGACTAAACATATGCAATTCCGAAGGAAATACGTTAGTATTTATATTTAGGTAGATAAATACCCAGTAAATACACATGTAACTTAGATACGTAAATGTTACATAAATGTATGTATCCTAAATGTTATCTGAACTGAACTGCGAACGTGGCGCTAGGTAGCAGTGTTGGGCAAGCTAGGGGAAGTGAATAAATTCTACAGCATATATACATACTCGTGGTTTGCGGCCTCAATTAAATCACTAGCTAACACTGCTCCCCACTCAAGGCGCGAATAAACACGAGTGTATCTAGTCGCTGTAGAAATTTATTCACTTCTCCTATCTTGCACAACGCTGCAGTAGGTAGGTACATTATAGTGATGTGTCTGAGATGTACCTAATAATACATCACATATCCTTGATCTGGTGCTGTTCAAGAACTATTCGTGACATATCTTTGTGTTTCCCGCAGTTTGAAATTTCTGAGCGACTGTGCAAATAGCGTGTCCTACGTTGGTGTCGGTTTGTGACATATATTTACTGGTTTAACTTTAACTATTAAATAAATTGAAGCACTGGAACGCATTTAACAACGGGGTGCCAACCGGTATTAAACGTAAGTAAATTATTACTTTACAAAATAACGTTTTTGAATCTATGTTATTGTTTATAAAGACGGACGATGTTTGTGAAAATGTCTGCTCTAACCTCACATTTATTTGTTCAGGAATTATTCACCGCCTTTTATTTTCAAAGTAGTTTTTATTCCACTAAAACTATAGCTATATATCCTATCTCAAGATAGAAGAAGGATCAGCTGCGGACGACGATATTGAGGAAATAGAACTGCTACCCCTCAATTCTAAACAAAGTTTGAATAATTTCGAGTTTCTTTTAAGCAATGATTTTAATACTCCAAAAATCGTAAGTGAATTACGTGCACGGTTTTCAAATTAAAAAAATGTTAATTTCGTTTTAGCGATCATTCACAAAAAGAATCGGAGACCAGAATGGTGAAAATATTTAATACGACTCTTGGAACATTGCTCCACCAGCTTCACTAACGAACTTGCGCAGCATCTAGTTGGTTCGGACAAAGAAATAACATAAAAGTTTGTAAACTGTTTATAACCATTATATTTCCATTTT
Source organism: Protaetia brevitarsis (assembly GCA_004143645.1). NCBI lineage: Eukaryota > Metazoa > Arthropoda > Insecta > Coleoptera > Scarabaeidae > Protaetia > Protaetia brevitarsis. Next base: position 36,285 of record RXPK01001835.1, read on the forward strand.
TAGGAGATGTGACGTCATAATTCAAGGATTATAACGATCAGATAGATCAGATGATACGTATTTGTTACGTGTCTGAGATATGAATGTGTTTACCGGGTATTAACTTAATTCATTTTAAAATTGCTTCTAAATTTTTTGTGTCGGTATTATTTTAGTTAGCAATAAACGAAGTAATAAATTAAAATTAATAAGGGGAAGGAGGATGCCAGGGCAAGGGAGAAGCTGGCCGGAGATTGGCCCCACTACTCAATATTGTTACGAGCCGCCACTGCATTCAGGTATTTTTTTTTTATTTAAATTTTAGATTGACTAGCTATAAAAATATTCTCTTATCTAATAAAATTAGTAATGGAAGAAATTGCAATTTTTTTTTTTAATAAAATACATTTTTAGTCGTAAGTAAATTTTAATTATTTTTCAATTAACATTTTATATAATACTTTTTTTATATATTATTAAAAAATAACACATGAATTGACTCGTACATGTTTAAAACTAATCACACAGCACTAAAAACACGTATCATAGATACTATAATACTATGAAAGCTTATTTTTTATATCAATATTTTAAATATTTTAATAATAATAATAATTACTTCAGAAAATATCACCACTAACCCTATGCAATAGGAATACGTATATACAAAAATATCAAAATATAATGAATATAAAGTTTCATCTTTGTATATAATTATAAATACATAATATATCAGAAGCATCAGTAATAAGAACCACTAAATAATGCGCCTACATGTTCAGCCTTCGTCATTTGCCAAATTTGAAAACGCCGCTCACGCTTTTCCTTGCAGGTCTTCCTTCAGTTGTCTAAAATAAAAATTCTTTTAAAAACAATCATTTAGAAATAGAAATTTTAAAACTTACGTGTTTAGCACCAAACAACAACCTAGCCAAATCCTCTTCGTCAGGTGTGCAATTCTGATCAGAGGAACCGATATTTCTCTTGATTTGCAGCTTCTGCTTTATGGCCTGCGACAAAATAACCTTACGACTATCAGACCTGATCGCCATCAGTAAATCTAACCAAGTCCACGTGACGTTATGATACTCCAAAGTCGGTATGACCAAACTGAAGTCCCTTATGTCTTCTAAATTCTTCTCCTTGTTCCCCTTATAGCTCAACCTGACCGGCACTTCGGGAATCTTGATGTAAATGAACAGTTTATTCTTCTCGGCTCTCTCTTTCATCTTTTCCACGTCGTCGATGTGGACGTAAAAGTTCGAATCTCTGTTCCGTTTGGACGATCGCAATTTTTTGCCTCGGGAGTTTTCGTCGATCTTCCTCGCCGCGTTCGGCAGTTTCCGCGGTTTCGGCCGCACGATCCGAGAAACAGAAATTCATCATCGTGTTGTAGAATTTCTTCGTCAGGCCGATGGTGAGCGGAACGACGTTTATCTCGAAGTGTTCTTCACGGAGATGCCGCTACTGGGGGTTTTTCGCGACAGAAGACGCACCACCCTCTTGTGTTCGACCGGCATGTTGCTCTGGATTTCCGTGGGGCAGAGCACCTCCTTATAGATCTGATTGGGTAGTAGATTGGTCATGCGGAGATAACCGAGTTCTAATAGGTGCTCTACGGAATCGTCGTTCTTGGAGTTTTTGGTGTATCTGTAAGATTAATGCCATTGCTAATGTAACATAATATTTAAATAAAAACAATAAAAAAAAAACGCAAATTTTAATAATCCAAAAAGAAAGCGCCACAGTTTTAGGAAAATTGGAAAGATTCTGTAGTTTTTTCTTTAAATTGGGAATAACAGAAAAACTTTATGAAATAAACGAGCGCCAATTTTTAAACTGGCGGTTTCGATAGGCGCCCCTAGATGGCGCTGGCATAGCGGAAGAAAGAATTACGTACGAGGAATGACAGAGGGCAATACCGGGTCGAAGATTCGTGATTATTCTTCTGAATCTAGAAGCACGCCCCAGATGTGCCTGGAAAAATCTCGTAATTTCGCGTCAGATATAAATAACGCGTGGGGATTGGCCAGGAGTCAGTCAGTGGATACGAGTTGAATTGAGCAGATAAGCAAATAGCGAGTGGAAAAAAATACGAGCGAATTAGTACGTGTGGTATAAATATCGCTGGAAATAAATCGTTTACATAAATTAAGACATTAGTAATTAAGAGATTTAATTAATAAGTGATTTTTAATAGTAAGTAGTGAGTGATTTAATACTAGTGTTTATTTTGATCTTATTTAATAGAGTTTAAGTAGTTCGTAAGCGTGTTAATAAATCAAGTTAACTTAAATATATCGCCTCTGTATTTGTCCAAACCCCGACAACGTTTTAAGAGTAGAAAAACGTTACAATACAGACTTTTTTTTATGGAACGTCAAAGTTTGGAGAAAATGTAGAACAAATGCAAATTGTAGAGGAGATTTATAAAGTACATGTTAATTCAGGGATAGCGTCTCGTAAAATTTATTTATAACCTTTTTTTCACTGGCAATGCCGGCTTTATCAATTAATTTATACTTTATCTTACGTTTTGGAAAATGTATTGTATGACGAACAAACAACAAAATGCTTGTTGCTTGTTCGTCTGTATGTTAACCGAGGTTAGGTTTTTTTTTCTTAATTTGGAAAAATTTAAAATAAATGTTAAACAAAATTATTTAAAAAAATTGAAAAAACAAATGTGAAAAAGAAATAAAAAATTGGGAAGAAATAGTAGCTGTCAGGAAAGTTAAATGAAACATAAAAATTGCTGAAAAGAAATAAAAGGTTTAGAAATAATATTAAGAAAAATTCAAAAAGAAACTCGGAAAGGTGTAAACAGGGTTAAAAAAGGGGAAAAAATACTAAAAAGAGATTAAATAAAATAATAATAAAATATTAAAAGTGAAAAGACGTGTCAAAAAAGTTAAAAAGTTTGAAAAAATTGTTGAAAAATGAAAGCAAATGTAAAAACAAGCAAAAAATAATAAAATTAACGAAAAGTTGAACACTGCTAAAAAGGGGTTAAAATGAGAAAAATAAAAAAAAAAACCAAAAATATACAATTGCAAAAAAACATCTAGAAAATTTACAAAAAAAAAATAAACTGTTAGAAGAATTAAAAAAAAAAGAAAAGCGAAGAATAGTTTAACAGATAAAAAAAATAAAAAAAAAAACAAAAAAAGGGAAACTTAATATCAAACTCTTACTCAAATTAGTACAAAAAAATAAATAAAAGTGAAAAAATAAGAAGTTTTGAAAATAATATTAAAAAAGAAATTGAAAAAGAATAAAAATAAATACCTAAATTCAACAAAAAAAAAATAAAAATTACTAAAAAGAGAACAAGTTCGAAAATAAAATAATTATAAAAAACATTAAAAGGATGAAAAAAACATTTGAGATAAAAAGTTTGCAGAAATTGTTGACAAATGAAAGCAAATGTAAAAAAGAGGTAAAAAATAATAAAGTAATATAGTTAATGAAAAGTAAAAATGCTAAAAAGATAAAAAATGGAAGGTATATTAAAAAATTAAAAAATGAACACTGTTAGAATAATAAAAAAAGAAAAACAAAAGAATAGTTTAATAGAGAAAAAAATAAAATAAAAATGAGAAACTGTTAATATAAAACTCTACTCAAAATATTGCAAAAAAATAAATAAAAATGATACAATAAAAAAAAAATTAAATGGGAGACGGGAGAAAACATAAAAAATTTGAAAAAAAAAAATTAAAAAAATTAAAAGAAAAATTTTAAAAAGGTTTAAAAGAAGAATAGCTTAAAAAAGATAATAAAAATAAAAAAAAAAAAAACAAATAAATGAAGAAAAAAATCGTTAATATTACTTCATTACTTAAAATAATACAAAAAATAGAAACAATAGAAAAAGTAAAAAAAAAACATTAAAAGGAAGAAACACAATAAAAAGTTTGAAAAAAACCAAAGAAATAAATAAGCGAATGTAAGAGGTGAAAAAATAAAAAAAGTAGAAATAGCCAAACGTTAAAAATTGCTAAAAAGATTTAAACGATAAAAAATATTTTAAAAAACAAGAAAAGTAAGAAATAAACTGATGCAAAAAAAACATCTAGAAAGTTTGTAAAAAAAAGGGGAGGGGGAGAGCTATGACGTCTCCCAAAATTAAGATAAAAAAATCACTTCAGACATTTTTATATTTCCTATGCGTGTATTGACAATAGTGAATTGTTTGTGAATTAATATGCAAATGAACTAATAGATACTTACAAGAAATTGCTCAAAACCAAATCAGCAATACCGATTTGACCATCCGCTTCCGTCAACCTCCACTGCGCATGTTTAAAGAATATTTCGTTAGCCTTAACTATAGTAAGCGGCTTATCGCTCCGCAAGGTAGCCAATCTATTCGTAGCCAACAACTGCGATTCCTTGTAACACGATAACATCATATCTAATTCTTCACTTTGCGCGTTCAATTGATTTTTGCATTCGTAAACCTTAAAACAAAAAGGGAACATTAAATATGTTTCTTATTGGAAACATGAAAATCGTACCAAGCTCTCTAAATGATCCATCTCCGACTGAATTTCTATATTCGAAGGATCTTCCATCAAAGTCTTGTGCACTAGATAAGTTTCCTTTTCCAACCGTCTAAGTTTGCTCAACGTAGACCTAACCTGAGTCTGTAGAGTCTGTATGGGTCTGCGTTGGTCCTCTATGCTGTGTAATTGGAGTTGGAAACGCATTCTTGCCAACCTCTCGCAGGCTTCTTTACGATGGGGCTCGACGTATAATAGGAGGTTGTTTACAATATCCAAAAGCATGGCATACTAAAAGTTTTTTTTTTTTTATAAATAAAAGCGTGGTGGATTAGTTGAAATACCTGTAGCGAATTTGTGCAAACATTCAAGTCGTGATGCATCAATGTAAAAGCATCCACCGCTGTTTGCCGTTGGTCCCACGGGCTAACATCTTCTTGAGGTGGTGGGGGTAATTCGGCTACAGCTCCCGGATCTACGCTGTTCGTACCGTAGCCTACGTAGAAAAATTCGCATTTGCAACGTGACACGATGCGTTGTACCTGTTTAATGGGAGATATTATTTGAAGATGTCGCATTAAGATTTCACTAAGAGCATATAGATGGCGTAATAGTAAAGTATAATGATAAATATGTCCTTTAACAAATCTGTATGAGTAAAAAGCTTTTTTTTTGGTTAAATTCTGACGTTGAAACAGGCTAGCGAGCGCGACGCAAACTTGCGACGGAATAGGCACTGAAGAAACACATCCTATCGAGTCCGGGGTATTTTTCCAGAGTGGGAGAATGTTATAGGAACGGAATAGGCATATTTTGGATTATTGGAAAACCTTCGATGACATACGACAACTGTTTGTTTAAACTTTGCTAGCTGAAAATCTACGCCACTGTCACGATTTAATTCAATTTAGCTGTCTAAAAATTCCAGTGGCGGGGTCAAGTTTTTATTTGCGGTTTAAGTTACCTAAAAACTAATTTTTATTTGTAGCAATTTTGGTAAAATAAAGAAAAATTGGTGGGGTAAATTGTTCATTCTTGGTGAATAATTAAAACCAGATTTAAAATGTATCTTAGATGGTGTTCATTATTACCTGTATTGGAGCACTTTCTCCTACAATGCTCGCCCCAACGGTATCACTGACAACAGCACCGACTGATACACCACTCCCCACCATATTTGGAACCTGAGGTATTTCAGATATTACGGTTGACTCCTTTCTTGGATGTTATCGACAGTTAACCATCTTATGTTTTCTGTAATAATAATAAAAAAGTATTAACAATATTCGTAGAATTGAATAATTGAGTTTCTTTGTGAAATGTTACAATGAGAGTCGATAAGCCAAGCACAATGAGGCAACTTAGACATTTAGCGTTGATGATTCTGTATGTGTTGTATGGATGTATAGAAGATGATATAATAAAGATCTATGGTGTCCTCTATTCTTGCTGTTTTACAGCTGGCCTTCCAATCCTATTCCTTTCAGAAAATGCTGAATATAAGGCCCCATGTATGCAACAGAAACGGCGTCAAATTTTTATGTTGTCATTCCAGTACACACATCGCGCTTTTTCTTTTTAAGTTAGTTGACAATTATACCTATTTTAAACAAACTTACCATTTAACGTTTCATCCTTATCAGCATTCACAGTGGCGTAATACTGCAAACACTCCAAAGTACCAATCCAAGTAGTTTTAGACACGCAAGTTCTATCTTTCCAAACTGGTCGGTGTATCCTTTGAATGATCTCCGCTTTAGCGGCACTTAATATCACATAACCTTTGGTTTCACAGCCTTTCAACAATACTTGCGCATTAACCAACGCAACTGGAATAAAGAAGAAATAATGTTACGAAAACATTACTCGGAGTAATTACTTTGCCAATTTTTATGTTGCACATCGTCTTCCTGGCACGCCTGCAGTCCTTGGAGGTTCTGCTGCCTCGTAGCCGAAGATAAATCATCGCTAAAGACTAGAGTGTTCTTATTCTCGGCTTCTGCTATCAATTGTTGAAGCATGTTAGCGGCATGTCCCGATTGGAGTTTTGTCAAGGCGATGGAGTGTCTTGAATCGTAGATGCTGCTTGCAGTGACTAGAAAATTGTGTTAAACGGAAGCGTGATTTAGATTTTGGAGGTATTTACCTGAACTGTGGCATTGGGCGGAGTTCCTGGTGCTTCTGCGTTTCTCCGTTTTAGAGGTGTCGTGTTGGTTTCTTTACGGAAACCTTTTAAAGCTTCGGTAGATAAATTCTTCTTCATTTGCTATAAAAGCGATAAAAATAAAAGCTTTTGTGTAGGGCTCAGACATAGGGATTACGGAAATAAGAATATGGTCTAAGTTTTCGAAAATCTTTACTACTTGTTTCATGGAATTTTTGTATAATTCCCATTAAGGTGCGTGGAAGCAACATGCGACATATTATATCAAATGCTGTTTTACACTCACTTATTTAGTACATTTATAGTCACAATTTCCAAACAATTTGTGAATAAAAAGGTACTGTAACGTGATGTATATAGGGAAATCTATTTTTAGTAATCAGTTTGAGTTTAGAATTCTTTATAAATTTCCCTTAAGGGATCGGTAGCATTACAACCGCTTTTATTAATTCATTTACATATATCATTGCTTTTCCGACGGGCCTAGTCATTCATTTTCTCCGCTACTAGATACCGTTGTCGCTTCTCGGCGTGGCACGACCTAGTCATCCATTTTCTACGCAACTAGAAACCATTGTCCCTCATTGGGGTGACACGTCCTAGTTTTCCGCCATTCCTCCGGCTGTAGATATAGTCTTTCGCCATTCGTTCGACTTGAGATCGTTGTCATCCTTCGGGGTGACACGACTCAGTCATCCATTTTCTACGCAACTAGAGACCGTTGTCGCTCATTGGGGTGACACGGCTAGTTTTCCATCTTTCCTCCGGCTATAGATATAATCTTTCGCCATCCCTTCGACTTGAGATGGTTATCATCCTTCGGGGTGACACGACTCAGTCATCCATTTTCTACGCAACTAGAGACCGTTGTCGCTCCTTGGGGTGACACGGCATTGTTTACTGCCTCTTCTCCGGCTATAGACAGTTTTCCGCCATCCGTTCGACTTGAGATAGTTGTCATGCTTCGGAATGACGCGACCCAGTCATTAATTTTCTACGCAACTAGAGACCTTTGATGTTCCTTTTGGTGACACAGTCTTGTTTCCCACCTTTTTTCCGACTATAGATAGTCTTTCGTCGTTCGTTCGACTAGAAATCGTTGTCATCCTTCGGGGTGACACGACCCAGTCATCCATTTTCTACGCAACTAGAGACCGTCATCGCTCCTTGAGGTGACACGGCTTTGTTTTCCGTCTTTTCTCCGTATAAATCGTCTTCCGTCGTTCGTTCGACTAGAGGTTCATCTTCGAGGTGACACGACCTGCTTTTTCGCTTGTCCCTCGGCTATAGATCGTAGTCATCCACTAGGTGACACGACTACTCTTCGGCGGTCCGTTCAACTAGAGATCGTTGTCGTCTTCAGTGGTGACATGACTTAGCTTTCCGCTCGTCGCTCGACTATAAATCGTTGTCGTTCCTTGGATGACACTTCCGCCGTCTGTTCGACTAGAGATCGTCGCCGTCCTTCGGGGTGACACGTCCTACTCATCCAGTTTTTACGCAACTAGGGACCGTTGCCGTCCTAGTTTTCCGTTTTCTCCCCAGCTATAGATCGTAGTCATTTCCTGGATGACACGATATAGTCTTTCGTCATCCGTTCAGCTAAAGATTCATTGTTCTCTGGGATGGCACGACCTAGCTTCCCGCTCTTCGTCCGGCTATAAAACATCGTCGTCTCATGAGTGACACGACATAGTCTTCCGCCGTCCGTTCGACTAGAGATCCTTGTCGTCTCTCGGGGTGACACGATCTAGTTTTCCGCTCTTCGTTCGACTATTTGATCGTTGTATATATCATTGTGGTATTATTGTCAAATGTAAATATTCACCTGTGTTTTCGTATGTTCATGTTTTTTTTTTTTTTCTGTGTCGTTGTTGACTGGGGAATAGAACACAAAAATCACTTAATTGTTTCACTAATTTATTTTATACTATTGTATAAATCAAAAGTTTGGAACTCTTAGAATTCAATCACGCAGTGACGCTACTTCCTTAGCGTTGATTTTAAATCATTATTGTACGACAACAAACAACAATCTAGCGCGAATTTACGTACGAACGAATGACAGCTGCCCGGTATTAGCGACACTGTTGAGGCCTGCAATATATTGCTTCACGAAATCGCCGCTTCCATAAGCAATTCAACAAGTCGTTAAGCAAATGAGCAAAAGTTAATAAGCAATTAGAAGAAGCGTAATCACACACTTCTGTTTGTGTGACCGAAAAAAAAACGCAGAAATAAAAATGGAGAACTAAGGGCCCTCTCTAAGTGAATGGTTCAATTCGTGTCAAAAATGTCAGCTAGCACGTAGCGATGGGATCTTAAAGAGCTATTTATGTATCCCCACTATTGGCCACGCGCCCTTAGCTTACCTTCGATTTCATGAAAGAATCGAATAAGGCAAAAGCCACATTTCGATTGCTCTTAGTCCAGGCCCCTTTCAAATCGTACACCACCAAACGGTGCGTTGGAGTTTCCTTACTTTTTTCACTGGAATGATCGCGGCTCGGAAATACCGTTTCTCTACCGTAAGAAACTTTAGCTACCGATAGACAGTAGCACTTTTCAACTGGAAGACGTAAACTCCTAGCTTCTTTCTCTGGATCGTCTTGTAGCGCGCTCTTCAGCCATATTTCTGAATCGTTTAATTCCGAATTCATATAAACTATACTCCATTCTGCTTTTGGTCGATGCTTTAGGCCGTCTTCTATTGGAACCAACGATAGGGTATGTTCTAAAAAAGAGAAGATGTTTAAAAAAAAAAACAATAAGTGGATTTTTGCAAACATGAGTAAAGTTAGTTTTAGTCAAGAGGAAAATGTAAATTTTTAAAAGTTATCGTAACATGTTGCATTTATATACTTATCACTGTCTCTGTAATATATAAGAGCGCAATTACTTATTTAAAGTTTCATTTATACATTGGGAATCATAAACACAGTGGTTTGCCAAGACGTCAAAAAGTAATTTATATTTATGAGATTAGACTAATTACACACGAACTTTCTTGGCTGTTGGTGCTTGTATATAGCACATATTTTGTATATTCTAATATAATAAACAATTTAAGAGTCCTTAAGAGTGACACGATTTAGCTTTCCGCTCTTGGCCAGGCCCAGATCGTTGTCGTTCTACGGGGTGACATGATATAGTCATCTGTTTTCTACGCAACTAAAGATGGTTGTCCCTCGGGGTGATACTGCATAATTTGGCGCTTTTCCTCCCGCTACAGATCGTAATCGTTCCCTCGGTAACACGACATACTCTTTCGTCGTGCGTTGTTAGAAGTCGTTGTCGTCCTTAGGGGTGACACGATCAAGTTGTCTATTTTCTAATATTTTTAAAGTTTCATTTATAATCACTTGCATACATTGGCAATCATAAACACATTGATTTGCCAAGACGTCAAAAATTAATGTATATTACTTTCTTGGCCAGGCCCAGATCGTTGTCGTCCCACGGGGTGACATGATATGGTCATCTGTTTTCTACGCAACTAAAAATGGTTGTCCCTCGGGGTGACACTGCATAGTTTGCCGCTTTTCCTCCCGTTACAGATCGTAATCGTCCCCTGGGTAACACCGACATACTCTTTCGTCGTGCGTTCAGTTAGAAGTCGTTGTCGTCTTAGGGGTGACACGATCTAGTCATCTATTTTCTAATATTTTTAAAGTTTCATTTATAATCACTTGCGTACATTGGCAATCATAAACACATTGATTTGCCAAGACGTCAAAAATTAATGTATATTACTTTCTTGGTTGTTGGTGTTTGTTTTTAGATTTTTAAAGTAAACACATTGATTTGCCAAGACGTCAAACACTAATGTATATTTACGAGATGATCAACTACGTAACGTTTATTATCTTTTTCGTAGAAACAATTCATTCAAACATTATTAACCAAATATGCATATATTCTACTCACCCGAACTGGAAGAAAGTCGTCCTCCTAGTAATTCGCAACCTCTTTGCATGGCGAAAGACATCCAATAACAAACTTGGAATTTGTGCAAACCCATCAGTAAATTCACCTTCTTGTAGTGCCGACTCAACTGGATCTTTTTCGGACGCACATTATCAAATATTTTACCCCTTCTAGTAGGTCTGGTGACACCAGATAATATCAACTTTAAATTCTCGAACCATCTCAAAGTACTTCCATATAGAGACAATACGGGAATATCGCAGTTCGTTGGGGATTGATTCGAAACGGGTTTAGTTTCGAGGACTATGCTTAAATTAACATTCTGCGAGCGAAACGCCCTGAAAGAATCGTGCAACTGGAATTTTCCCGGTCAAAAAAATCCGTTTGTAACACTTTAAATGTTTGTCGGAATTACTTGGTTAATGGAGTATTCCGGAATCTTGTCTGGACGCAATAAATTACGTTGTGATGGTCGTTCGGATCCGCCAAACAGAGCCAGTGCATGTTGATGATTAATTTTAAATTTGGAAGCTGTAGCAGTTTACAGTCGTCGTATTTGGAAGCTGTTCTGACGAAGATGTTGAAGTCACCTTTGAAGAGGAACTTCGCTAAACATACAAATTTGCTAGAGAAATCAATTAATGTAAAATGCTTTGTTACAAATACCATTGGTCCAATCCATCACCACTTGATGCCAAGTCAATGCCATTTCTTCGGTTGTATTATAAGGATCTAAAGAAGCGTGCAGTAGTACTGTCATCTGTTGGACGACCATCGTTAATCTACCATGGAGTAATAGTCTCATTTTATCCCAAAATGGCAGCCTAGGGGATGGGTCTCTGGAGGGTGGAAATATTTTATCGAAGCCTATAAATTATCATCAGAATCTTTGGTGAATTTTCCCAAGTCTAAACTGTTTGCTTACTCAAATCGCATTGTGCTATGACAGGTTCCCAACACGGACCGAAAGCGTAACTATACGACTGTATTTCGCAACTGAGATCGTGGTAGAACTTTAAGGGTTGCATACCCCTCTCAACAGTTACAGATCCAAATGGCTCACCCAAATCAATAGATACGGTCCTGATCGCTGAAGAATAAAATAGGTACGATTAGAAAAAATCGATATAAAGATGTTTCTTTTTTTGAATGTATTAGTTGTATATTTTTAAACATCCTATATATTATTAGTTTTAAGTGGGTGTGACAAAATTTGGTATGAAAATTAAAGTACTTGTTTTTTATTAATAGTTTTAAGGTGTATAGCTGCATTTACAAATTTAATGAAAAATCAAAATCTTAAAAAATATATATAAACTTAACATGTTGAACTTTAAATGTTCTTTGTTTCGATTTTCTTTAAAAATATATATGTAAAAAATAACTAAGATAAGAAACAATAAATGTTATTTTGACTCACAAGTTATATTAATAATGGTGTTTAAATATCATGTATATTTTACGATGTCAAAATCCGGTCTAAAAATTAAATTATTCTTGTTTTTTGTTATTAATTTTAAATTGTTAAAATTTAAAAGTTGTGTTAAATTAATAAGGTGCACTTACTAATTTAACACAAATTATTTTCAAAATCTTTCAAAATATATGTGTATTATACAGTCTGTCCCCGAGAAAACCAGACTATACTCATTTTATACAGAAAAAAAACATTCTTTATAAAAAGTTTTGCTTATTTCGAAAAGTCATTTGTGATAATCAAATTGTTAATTAAACTTACAGGATGATTAAAAATTAAAAAAAGGTGAAATTGAGTAAACTACCAGTTATTGAAGAGCGTAACCTTTTTAAATTCTAAAACATTCGCGCCTAAATGGGGGCGTGGCTATCACAGCGTTTTCTGCGCATGAGGATATTTTAGTCAGTTGATATAATAGTTTTGATGTGAATATTTGAAAATATATATTAATCTCTATAAAACAAGAACAACCTACGAATGTATTTCTTTAATTATATTTCGTGTGTTAAATAAACGTTAAAAGAGCAAATTAAAAATAGAACAAGTAAAAGTTGTTTGGAATATCATTAAAAGTTTACACATGAAATTTTTACTTGTTCTTCATTATTGATATTTTTGCTTTGTTGTTAGATGTGGTTTAGTTTTCTTCTTTGCAATCAAAGAAGATTTTTTATGGATGCAAAAACTATAATGAATAGTTGACGGTATTTACTTATTTGGTACTTACTGTACACTATAAATACTAAACAAGTGCTAATAGTCCTATAGATTTTTATTTGTAGAGATTGTGGGTGTGAAGAAATAGAAAATATTAATAGAAATCCAATTGGTGCGGTTAACGACGAATTTAAAAGAAAAACAGAGAAATTGTACAATGTACAAGTTTAGAGTCACTATATTAAGTTAGCAGATGTTGAATAAAATATCTACAACTTTGTAATTTCTAACAATTTCTCAAATAAAAATTATGTTCAGACTGATTATTCCTAATGTTCTTTAACAACACCTTCAAAATAGGCAACCCAAATTGCACAAGAGTTCTTACCCATTGACGTCATTGCTATGTAGGTTGGCTATCCTAATGGCACTACTAACCAAACCAGATCAAATCTAACTACAGATAATACAAAAAAATCCTAGCAACAATGAATAATAACGTGCCAATTTCATATTTTAAGTCCCTGTGATATTCCAAACAAGTTTGAGTAATGCTAATTTTTAATTTACTCTTCAATCATAAGTACACCACTCTTCAACAACTCAATTTCGCATTTTCTTAATTTTTCAATCATCATTTCTTTTCAATAGAAACGAAAACTAAATAATTGATGAGTAAAGTTAGCTCCATCTGGGGGCACAGTGTATATGCACAGTTCTGGTAAAAAATACAGCACGTTAAATTTTCTTAAATTTTCTTTACTGTGTAAAAGGTCTAATTTTAAAAATACGGCTGTTGTTGTTTAAAGCATTGACCAGCGACAAAGTTTGCTATGATGAATGCTTACTTTTGAACACGACTGTAACCTAAATAATGCCGAATTTTGAAGTATATTAAGTAAATTTGATGTTAAAGGTTTCATAAATTATCGAATGGTATTTTTAAATCTGATGAACTGTAATAGGAATATGCAGGATGTTCTAATAAAACAAAAAAGATGATTTTTAAAAATTTGAAAATGGTATTCATTATTTCATAGGTTGAGGTGATACCATTAATGTTGCAAATAATACAGAAGATACAGAAATGTAATAAATGAGAGTGTTAAGATATTAAGCTCAATATATTTTGAGAAAATGATTCCTCTTTTTTGAAGAAAAAAGAATCTCAAAATTTTCTATTATTATATAATTAGTTATTTTTTCGATAGCCTTACGTAATATTGATTCAAGGATTTTTAAAAGTATTAACATTGATGATATTTCATCGAAAAAGTCAATTTTGTCAAAATTAAAGGTTGTGGATTATACAACGACTAAAAATGGAAATGCTTGTTTTGGAACAATTACTACTGAAAAGCCATAATAGATCAATATGATTTTAAATTATCCGTTAAAAAAAATCAAAACCCCAGTAAAATTGAAGAAAAATTGCAAGTTTTAGAGAAAGTTTAAAATGAAATCAATTAATTAATATTTGTCAACGTAAAACCGAAACTACCATACATGCAAAAGAAATAAAATAGAAAGTAATTATCATTTGATGGTGACCAAAAACGATTACAAATGCCTCCGTATATTATCCTTGGACCTAATGACTGACGTATCCTGTTTACGCACTATAACTCGGAACGAATATAGATAGACATCGATAAAAAATGTGAATCTAATAATTAGAACGGTATAAATTTGAATTACCATCGCAAAATCGTTGTACTAGGGAGCAGTGAGAACATTACAGTGTAAGCAAGTGCCTTGGAACATTGCAAAAATGCTCGGGATGCCGCATAAGTTCTTGCTGGTATTTGTTTTAATACTTGCTGTTGATGCTTTGTACATTCCTGAAGATAGTCACGGGATTAGGGTAAGTAGTGAGTTTGTTTTTTTATTTTTCACTGTAGTTATTTCGATTAAATTCATTTTAGGTACGTCGCAATTTAATACCAAGCGGGCAAGATATCATGGATGGGATAATTAATTTAGCTTTGGATGCTTTCCAAAAAGTGTCCGAGATACAAGAAGCTGTCAGTGGAATAAGTGGGAAATAGATGATATTCACTACAATTTTATTGTAAATTGATTTGATAAAATGCACCAATAAAAAAATAAGTTTTAGACTTCAAAGCAAATTATCAACATTCAGTTTATTAAATTTATAAATCACCCAAAAATTTATCCCAAATTTACAACATACCTCTTCTAGGCGACACTTGCTCAGCCCCGATCAATTGCCCGCATATGTAGCAATCGCGTATATCCAATAGCGGTTGGGGGAAGTCCCGAAGTTGGAATTTCCATTCTAGGCAACGCAAAGACACCACTCGACACCATAATGTCGAAAATTCCAAGCCGTCTTCTGGCCAAGGCGTTTCGAAGTCGATTTCTTGCATGATTCTGACGACATTTTCTGTACCGTGGATCGAAGGATCTGCTAGAATCTTTAAGAGCAATTTATTAGAAACGTAAGCAAAATTTGATATGTTCTCTTATGTTAATCGCAATGACCGAAGATAAAATATTGAGAGTGTATGGCTGGTTGCCTGCTTTTCCGGAATTCCGACTGACAACGTTGCAAAAACAATCATTAAAATATAAAGATAAAGAGCGCACAAATAGCGCACAACGAACAACGTTAAAACAAAACATAACTGTCTGACTGAACCTAATAAGGAAACAACTAGCACTAATAATCTAATAAATGTACGTATTTGGTGTAACGTTCGACTGTGCTTACTTACTGCTAGTGGGTTAAGTGGTTTTGTAAGGATGCCTATTGCGATATGTGACAAAAAATTCTCCAGGAGAATGAACTATCAATTTATTAACGGTACACATTTTCTTAATTTTTTACATTGTCGTATATTAAAAGAAAACCTCATCAGTTGTCAGCAGTTGGATATGATTGTGATGTTAACTTTCCTGAAGTAAGCTCAAGAAATGGGTCTTAGGTTATGTTATCATTATATTTTATGTTATTTCTTTGTATTTTAAAATGACATCGTAAACCTATCATTAATACATCAGTTGTCAGGCTGTTATTCTAGTTTTCTTTTTATAGAAATGCTTGAAAAACGTATACTAGTTTTAGCAGTGGCGGTTTCTTCTATGGTTTGCAGGTTTGCGTAACCACGAAAATTATAACAGAAAAAATATTTAATTTATAAAATGAAAGAAAGGGCAACTCTACATTTTAAAAATTATAAATTAAAAATTTATACTATACAGAATAAATTAACTGTTTATAATGTAAATTAATCTATATACTATTTCCTTTTGGTTTCTAAACATGTAACGTAACCTAATCGGGTCATATCGGGTTCGATGCGTTAAATAAATGAAAAGAAAACGCGCTTACTTGGTTTGCATGCGTACTGCAAACCAAGTATATATATATTGAATGTATACAGCCAACGAACTTTGCCGAACGTCTTTCGGGTGTCTCTTCATATAGTGCAACGAGGTTGCAGCGTCGGTGCAAACCAAGCGGTCGTACATACTGCTGTGTACTGATTGAATTAAATGAAAATGCCAAATGAATTTTAAAATGAAAAAAAAAAAAAAAATTAGCTAGCTCAACGGATAAAATTTCAAAGAACGCAAAAGGACTATTAACCTCAGAGTTATCCACGCAAATTAAAACTTGAATCTAACCACGAAAAGTAAATTGTGAGTGAATGAAATCAGACTTTTTTTTAAAATAACACGAAAATTGAAAAGGTTCAAAATAAAAGAACATTTTTAACCCAATGACGCTAATTAACAATCAATTTATTTTACAAAATCGGTTTAAATCACAGATGTGCAGAAAAAAACCTTGAACTGAAGGTTCTGGCCTAAAATAAAAACTGCACTTGATTCTAAATTAAAATTGGACAATGATATTTCCTATGCAAAGCAAAAGTTTTGTTTGTTCAGGAAGATTATCCAAAATACACAACCTTTGAATTTCTATCCACGTGGTTTCACAAATCAAAATCAAAGCGTGGACAAATGCAAGAAATTTACAAAAAAAAAAAAGCTAAAAGAAAGAACAAAGCTTCTTCTCACCCAAACGAGGTGATTGAAAAATAAAATGAAACAGCAAAATTGAATAACAGAAAATTAACTCTTTAAAATATAATGAGAGAAAAAAAAAACTAAACTAAATCTTCCCTAGACAAAAAAAAATAATAATTGATCCTATATCTACTACGTGTACACGTCAATACATTAATAATTATTACGATAATAATTCCTTGATTGACTAAATAAAAGACAATTAAATTTACAATAATCAAAATGGATTACAAAATGGCAACAAAGATTTAAAAATACGTCTACTCACGTCAATAGTCGAACAAGGAAGTCCTCAATAAAATTCTACAATTGTTTTTCTTACAAAAATCCCTCTCTCAAAATCGTACAACGCAGACGTATAACATTATAAACAATAATAAATAGAATAGGCATTAAATCAGCACAAGCAAACAATAGACAATTTAATGAGTGGAATAAACAAAAAAATTCTTAACACTACATAAAAAAATCATACAAAAAACTCTTAAACTAAAATTATTCAAAACAAAATAAAATTGTGAAAATTCTCGGTAAATTGAAAATCAGCTGATCGGAGAAATCAAAACAACCAAAATATGCAACTTAAAATACACTCAGCGAAAATGGGTTGTCTAACCACAGTAATACGTGCGTGTTTATATAGGCCTGTTTCAATACGCAGTTTTCGTACGATCCTTGATCACGTGAACTAATCGGACAAAAGATCGGAGTTTGCGAAAATTCGAACCTGATTGGTTCACGTGATCAAGGCCCATATGGAAACCGCTTGTTGAAACAGACTTTATGTGTAATTTAAAAAGACTGCGTTACGTTATACAAGCTAATGAATGTATATTTGTGGCTTAACGGTGTTTTTACTCTTTTAATTTTAAATAATGTATTCAAATGCAAATTTTATAGCGAATCGGTTCGATACACGAACGTTTGCCGAAAAAGTTGAAGTAATGCAGAGGTATTTCGAATTTAAATTTGAAGCAATCGATTTCAAGTAAAACGCGAACTTTTTAATAGACTATTTTATTATTACTAATCCGTATATTTATTCTTCAGTATTTTTCTTAATTCCTTATAAGTACTCTAACAAAAAAAGAAATAATAAAGCACTATAGTCAGTAAAAGGTATCGGTATTCACAAAATTTGCAACCACCACATTTTTTAACTACGAACCGCCACTGAGTTTTAGCATTGTTTTAATATGAAAAAAAGCTGTTGTTCAATAAATAAATAAAACCTGAAAAGCCCGCTTCCTACCTAAACTATAAGGCTTATACAGGGTGATTCGAAATATATGCGACAAACTTTAAGCGCTGATTCCTGGGATTATTTTGGTCATAAAAGTTCATAAGAACATATGCCCAAAATCGCTTAGTTCTAAAGTTGTACAATGTTTAATAGTAAGTTAACATAATTAATGTTTTTATTATAAATTAACAAAATAATTAGTAAAACAAAATTAACTTATACTAACTGTTGAAAATGACCGCCCCCAACTTCAATACAAGCTTCTATCCTCCTTCGTATTGACTGGCGAGTCCGTTCTAAAATACCAGGGGTATTTCAAATTGTTTGAAAAACTGCGATAATACGATTTCTCAGTTCATCGACATTTTCAATGGGAGTCGTATAAACTAATAATTTAAGGTGACCCTAGAGAAAAAAGTCCAAAGAAGTTAAGTCTGGAGATCGAGGAGGCCATGGTTGTGGACCTCCCCGTCCTATCCACCGATTTGGATACGTATTGTCCAAAAACTCGCGAGCAACTAAACTAAAATGCGCTGAAGCACCGTCATGCATAAAATACATTTGTAATCTTAATTGAAACGGAACTTCTTCCAGCACTAGTGGTAGCTCCTCTTCAAGAAAATTGCGGTATACCTCGCCATTTAACCGCATCGGTAAAAAATGTGGACTTATCAAGTGATCTCCAACAATTCCGGCCCATACATTGACAGAGAATTGATGTTGATGACGGGCATTCACTAGTTCGTGCGGATTTTCTTCGGCCCATATGTGATTATTATGAAAATTAATAATCGCGTTTCTAGAGAAAGTAGCCTTGTCGGTGAAGAATATTTTGAGCCAAATAGTCGGATTTTGTGCGATTTTGTGTTGCATCCATTGACAAAAAGCCACTCTTTGCGGAAAATCTGCCGGCAACAGTGCCTGCACCCGTTGAATGTGATATGGATACAACAGTTGATTTTTCAATATTCTCCAAACTGTGGCCTGACTATAATGTTTAAAGCAAACACAATTTTTCTGGTGCTTGTAGTAGGATGTTCCTCAATTTCATTTAGTACCATTTCTTCAACTTGTGGAGTTCTCACTGTAGTTGAGTGCCCGTTATCAGTCGTCCGTTTTTTAAAATTTCCCGTTTCACTAAGACGTTGGTGAAGACGGGCAAATATTGAATGATGCGGGATGATACGGTTCGGGTATCGTTCTTCATAAAGACGTCTAGCAGCACGCGAATTTCCATTGGCAAGACCGTAAACGAAATGCATATCACTCATCTCAGCATTCGTGTAATTCATTTTAGAAAACAGAAACTGGCAATAAACCGAATGAATACTCTGACAACTATTGACAAATATTGAAATGACAAATAAACAAGTCCCTCTCAACACAATAGTTTTTGAAGAACCAACTGTGATATTATATCGTGTTAGTCATAGTTTATAATTTATTATTAAACATTAAATAACTTTAAAACCAAACCTTCTTGGACATATACTCATATGAACTTTTATGATCAAAATAAAAATAACCTCAGGAATCAGCTCTTAAAGTTTGTCGCATATATTGAGAATCACCCTGTATAACAAAAAAAAATATTTCTCAATTTTTCGTATGATTTTATAAAAAAAAGAACAGCGGAAAACAGGCAACCAAAAGCCATAAAATGCGGATGTGCCAGATGTACCAAAGTTAGGCAGTTTTGACTTTGAAGCCATCATATATGGAAACTATATCCTATTTCAGTTAGTTATTAAAAAATAGCGTTAATTTACCATGATTTGCAAGTCGGTCATGCTCCAAGCGAACAGTCTAGTCCTTGGAGGAGCTGCGCTCAGCTGTTTCGACCTTTGAATGTAAATTTCGGCGTTTTTCTTCTTCAAAGACGCGTACAATTCCTCAACCTTCCCTGCCGGCAAGTGTAAGTGGGTTTTGCAAAGTACCGCCACCTTGTCTTGCAGCATCTTAGACCGTTTCATGCTTTCGTTGTATTCGTCCACTAGTAATTCGAAATTTTCCCTTAGCTTCACTTCGAATGGGTCGTCACTAGTCTCAAATAAAAATTCTTTAATCTGTGGAGCAAATATGCATTTATATCGATCACCTTTAGAGTTAGTTAGAAACAATTTGTCACCTTAATTAACATATCGCTCGGTAGAGGGCTGTCCACGGTGAAGGGAACCTTTTTCCTATTATGCACTAACTTCAACCACTTAAAAACCGATATCAACTCGTTTTGAACGGCGTCGGCGTAATTGTGCGTGTAAGGGAAGCACGCTCTAAATAAATCCACGTTCAAACCCCAAGTTTTATTCCAACTCAAACGAAAAAATTCGTTCTCTCTCCTTTCGCATCGAATCATTTCGTTATCGACGATCCTAAATAGATTCACACCTTGTATGGTAAAGATATCGGCGCCATCTATCGATATAATGGCGGTATTATTCGAAATTGAGAAACTTTCATTCTTGCTAGATATCAACATGTCGTGCAAGGCGACTTTGGCCGAATGCTTTTCGGAGATTTCAATGTAAAATGCGGATACGCCTGAAACGTGAAGGTTCATATGCTTACTTGGCGCCCTGGAGGTATTAGACTGAAATTCTAGCTGTAATTCTTCCGAACAAACACTGAGGAAATCGCTGATTTGTCTGTATAAAGTTAGCAAGGCGTAAATGGAAGTTGCAGGACCAATAAGCTCCGATTTCCTCCAATAATTCTATCCGTACTTCAGGTGTTTTTTGAGCGTTTATGTAATCTACATGCCCTGTTTTTATGTACGTCTTAAAGTTAGTTATATCCTCGCTTCTAATGCACGTGTAAAACGTTTCAATATTCTTAACTGTGAGCAATTTAAAATGCTCTATCGATAAAGTGGAGTTTGAAGAATTCTTTTCGACTTGTAAGGTATTTAAGCGAACTACAATAAATTCTACGGAATAGAGTGAACAGAAATAGTAAAATATTTTGTTGTGGGAGGAGCTTAAAAATAACTTACCATCATTTTCGGATTGCAAGAAACAATTCAAGTGTGTTAAACTCAAAGATACTGAAGGAACTGTTTTAACTTTACCAGTAGATTTTGCGTGATTATTCAACAATTTTATTTCGTAATCTTTAACGCATCTGAAATTAATAATGTACATGTAAGGTAGAAAAAAAAATGTTTTGATTCATATAGAATCAGACTCACTTCAAACAGAATATGATATAATTGGCCAAGTGCTCAGACCACTCTAATTGCAAGGTGTCGAACATCAATTCGATTTTATTCTCGCTAGAAGAGGTACCGCATTTTACCAAAGCCATGCCCAAAGAAAACGGGGTGCCCCAATAGTGGATCTTTTTGGATCTGACGTCTTCAAAGTTCACGTCTTTGAAGCTCCACCACATCGATTCGACTAACAAGTCCACAGTCCAATGCCGGTTATTGACCAAGATTTTTGGAAGTAATGATGGAGAGTTTGGATCTATAATTTATTCCTTTTATACAAATTATATAAATAATGTCCTTTCGTCGGAAAATGTGGTACAATTCACTTTCGTCTTTAGCGAACATGGTGGCTATAGAGTTTAAGTGTAAGCTGATTTTGGAACCGTGTCTAAAATTTGGCAATGTCGATTAAATACAGTGCAAGCATCGGCAAGATTAATTTTTCATGAAAACAATAATAGACCTACAACTAAACGGAAAAGATTGGAGCAATTGGACAATTCAGTTACTTAGGAATCATCATCGATGGAACAGGAACACAGGAAATGGATATAAAACAAAAAGTAATGCCTTTGTTGTTGAAAAAGAAGTATCAGTAAAAACAAAAATGACTATATATAAAAGTATTTATAAATTAACCTTAATGTATGGATGTAAGACGTGGATATTAACAAAGAAAATAAAATCGAGATTGGAAGCCATGGAAATAAAATGCTTAAGAAAAGTCAAAGGAATCACACTCAGAGATCATGTAAAAAAGTACTGAAATAAGAGAGGGACTAAATATGAAACCACCACAACTCGCCTGATGGGGACATTTATGCAGTTTGACCACGGAAAGAGTGTGGGAACCAAAACCAAGAGGCAAGCAGAGTAAAGGATGGCCACAAGAACAGTGGGATGGAGTGATGGGAAAGATTTTGTAGAGAAAGGAGGAGATTTAGAATGAAGCAAAAAAGGAGATCAAAAGACAAGAGAATGTCGTGGAACTTTGTACATAAGAGTGAATTTTAGTTTTAGATTCTATAGAATAGGTTTAACAAGTATTTATAAGTTCTCAGTACTATGTATACTGTAAATTTAATTAATACCCTACACCAAATCGGTAGAAAGGGATATGATTATATGATAGATACATCAAAAAAGGAAGGGAAATGTGAATGATAACGTAGAGATTGTAGTTTCTTCTTTCCTGCCTTGGCATACAGAAGGATCTATTCTGTTTAGTTTTTAAGATTTTGCGTTGGATAGCGTAGAATCTTCATTCTTTAAAGACTTTCAAGGATTTTTCTAAGCAAAAATAATGGAAGTAACAATACATTCAATGGCACTGAAATGCTTAATAATATATAAACATTAAAAGTTGTCGATTTAATACTATATAAGATAATTTTTTTTATGTTTCATGATTCTCTTCCGTAAAACCTTTTCCAACAAATCAAAACAAGTTAGAGAGGACATTTTGAAGGTTTATAGTGGTAGACTTCTATTACTGACTACACACTTCTGATGCATGTGAATCAACCCTTAGACATACAAGCATTTGATAACGTTAAAACACCTTTTCTTGTTGACGAATATAAATATTTTGATACTTATTTTCTTAGTTTTTGATTTTGTATTGTGTGTAAATGTTATTAAAAGAGGAAATGTATAAATGACGTTATATATTAAAAAATATATGTAAATAAAAATTTGTGTTTTTAAATCTTGTTATATTGTTGTATGACATTGAGTTATTTCATGTTTTTTTAAGACTATATGTTTTTTTTTTATTATATGTATTTATCTCCTTTTATTCTATTTTCTAGATATTTGGTTTTATGGTTATTTGTTGATTTATGGTTTCATCAATTTTCGATTTTAATTTTATATAGATTTGGTTTTGTAGTTTCCTAGCTATTATTTTGCTTGAGAATTTTGAAATTACATAGGATTTGAAAATTTGATTCATTTTTTTTTCATATAAAGTGTTTACGTGAGTATTTTTTATATATTTTGTGTTTGTTTGATTATCTTTTATATTTTTTTATGAATTTATATTAAAAAAAGGAAAGTTCGCTGTTTGAATATTTTATTGATAAGCTAAATTCGATAATTATTTTATTTTAAAATATCTTGCTTTATTAATGGCGTCTGGCCGAAACATTGGTCTTTTTAAAGTGATTGCTCGATCAATTTACAATGTCACACGTCAAAAGATATGTGGATGACTGCCTTAGACTGCATTAGAAGAAAAAAAAAGTATAGCAATTTTACTTGAAATGTTTAATTCTTATCATATCTGATTAAAAATTACAGTTAAAATTGAAGACACAAACAGCATTACCTTCTTAGACCTCAGACTCATTGAAGGCAGCAGCAAAATTTTAACTAAGTGGTACACTAAACCTACATGATCTGGACATTATCTAAATTTCAACTAATCATAAATTTTTAGTGTTATAATTAGTTTAGCTAATTAACCAACAACTCCAACAAGCACAATTTTTTCCATCTGACGCTATTAATAAAACAAAATATATTTTAAAACACTTAAGTTATTCAAATTACCTTATTATAATAATATAATATATAAATAATAAGGTAATTATTTTATCAATAAAATATTCAATCAAAGAACTTTCACAAAACATGTAACAAAAAATTCAGAGAACAAAGAACAATCACAAAATATATAAAAACTCAACCCACAACCCACAATGGATGAGGGAAGGCCACACTCAACATCCGAAAAACTCTGTATGTAAAACACTTATCTGAAACAATTAATCAATTTTCAGAACCCATAATTTCAAAATTGCCAGCCAAAATAATAACAAACTACAAAACCAAATCTATATGAAATTAAAATAAAAAATTTAAAAAAATAATCTATGACACATAATGTATAAAATAGACTCTCAAAACTGTAATGGTGTATGTATTGGTGAAACCATGCAATACCTAGAAAATAGAATAAAAGTACATAAATATAACAACAACCTTACAGCTTTAAAAAATACATGAAATAACTCAAAATCACATCACTTATTATTACAACAGTTTTAAATCCAACACAAAATTTAAAAACACGAAATATATTATAAATATAAAAATTCAGTTAATGATAAAACAGACAGACAATAATTCACCAAAACTATACAACTTAATTTTATAGCTGAATACCATATTTTTTAGAAATCTATTATAATTAAAAAAAAAGTTTGTCATATTTAATCAAAAAATCAAATCAATACATATATTACAGTCCAATTTATATAAAACAAAACATGCATTAGAACAAAAACAATACTGATTTTGCCGTTTATTAAATAAAAAAAATATTTGAAAATATGTAGCAGTTTTCCACGTCATTTTTAGAATTTATAAAATATTTATACAAATGTAACTTGAGTAAGCTTTTTAAAATAAATCCAAATGTCGTCATTTATCCATTTCTATATTATTTTTACATATAAGACCAAAAAGAAAAACAAGAAATTATAAGTATCAAGGCACTTGATAATGTCTATCTTGACATTCAAGATTTGCAAATCTCATAAAATTTCGTGGTATCAATGTCATGACAGTTTTCATTATATAGAAACTCTGAAAATAGCTAGATTTTTATTTGCATAGTCAACAAAAATAAATTTTAAGTCTATATTACATCTTTAGAAAGAAAGCGTGCGAAAAGTTTAATTAATCTTACCTCTGATATCAGTACATTGTTTCAAAGCAACCTGCATATGCGTTAAACCCACGTTAGAATTATGCCCGTTTATTTTAGTAACGGCAGAAATCCTTTTCAATTGTAGGCACCCATTAATAACGCATTTCTTGGTGAATTTCTTCAACCAGTTATTTTCCAAACGATTTTTCTCTAAACCATTATCACTTTCTACAACCAATCTCGCATTTTGCTTCTTCATGAAGTTAGTCTTGTACCAGTTATATATCAAATTGTGCGTATAAGTTACAGCTAAAGTATCGACGTTAGAAACACGTTAAATATGTTTGAGATTAGCTGAAACAATTTAATTATACGAACGAAAATCGAATATTTATTCATTAAAACATACTTTTGCGTTTAAATTTATCGCGTTCAATAACAGGAGTTGATCTTTTGTATTTCCAACATGCAACTCCGCCATTAGGAATGAAAAGTATAGATTTGGAAGGTGTTTTTGATCGCCGATGCTGGTAAACTGCCAAGAAACTGTTATGGTTTCCAAGGAAGATTTGAATTCAGTCCTGTTATTTTCCCGAACACCCTGTAGGTGGGTGTCATTAATTGCAATACTGAAATTCTAAGGAAGGAGACATTTATTTCTTAATCATCGGTAAAAAAAGGAGAATTACTTTTGGAATTATTGGTGAAATTCTATCATACAAATTATTGTCGTCTGCAGTCGTTTGTTTTTCATCGCATTTCCTTGCGGTGTGGTTATTTTCTTGCAAAGGCAGTAAAATCCATCGTAAATTGTGGCGCTAGTTTGTGACATCACAATCGTTAACGCCTATACGATTATAAAAGTAAAAAAATATAATCTCTGATCAAAAAGCCAGGTGCTTTAGTTAAATTTACCTCGAATGATAAAGAACCTTGCGCAATTAAATTAGCTTCTAAACTAATCGCGAAACTCAATTCTCCCAAACAAGTATTCTCGTTCACTTGTTTATCGGAGTGTCGAAGTATTTTCGTAGATGTCTCTGATAAATTTATATTGACCAATAGCGTTCTGGCATTTTGTAAAACACTGCCATCTATGTGTAGTTCACTAGGCGGTAGCGTGTATTAATCCACCTGGAGTTTCAGCTCTTAAAAGCATAGCGGATATGTTATAAACATGAATAGCCATGAACTGAAATAAGGATTCATAAAAACATATTTGGTTTTGCTTTAAAAATAAATAGTAAAAGAAAGAAAGAATGCCCACATGGTAGGAGTTTTGACTCCTCTACTCTGCTAACTTATTCGTGAATAAGCTATTAAGAGACCTTAATAGACAAAACCACTAGTCTACATAATGAGTAAAATGACAGGTAAAGTGAGCAGAAGGTTAATTACTCGCATTTGGTTTTTGTATTGTAGTATTTCTGATGATTCATGTGTCAAGCGCTCCCAAAATCAAAGCTATATAGTCTATAATTTGCGCGTTAAAAGAAATACATTCGAAAAGGATCTTTTAATAGCTTAGAAGTGAAATCCTCAGTTTTTTAAATAGAGGACGATCAGCATATTAAAATAGAAGTACTTTTTTTAAATATCTTATACATAAAGCATGCAATGGTTCTCAAATATGCACATTCTCTATATTAAGAAAAGATATTTCATTGATAATATCTTATAAACAAAACATTCAACTGTATGTTTCTGTATATAAAACTATAAGTATTGTTCTTTATTATCTAACTGAAACATTTAATTGCTTCAGGTTGTTTCAAATGGAATTAACTTTCGAATACTGATAAATAGAGTGAAGTACTTAATTAAGATAAAAAGATGAATCAGCTTTAATACCAACATTATTCCAATGTTATCATAAAAATCTGAAGAATTTTATCTATTTTCAATCTAATCTAAATACATAAGCTTTTCAAAATACTATGAAAATATTTTTCATTTATTTGTTATCAGAAAAGAATATTTATGTCTACGTAAAAATAAAATATTAATTTACCTGGGCAAAAGTAGTTACGAAATGGGGTATTTTCTTATTTCTAAAATCCAAAGGTTCCTTTGATATTTTTTCTGCATTACGGTCTTTATTTGTCGTTTTGATACCGACATCTTTATTAATACGAACATCCTTCACGACTAACGTCACTAACTTAGTTATTTCAGAATTGAAAAAGCTACTTTTAATACTTATCTCTTCGATACTCTGAAATAGTTTTTCAAATTGTAATCAAAAAAAAATTTTTGTTTACTCACAATCGTAAATCCTTTGCGAGATATGTTAACGTTGCATAATTTCAATGGTAGTATACCTATTCGACCAATACGTAAAACTACTTTAAATTTCCTTACAAATAACCAGGATAATAATTTAGGGACAATCCTAAAAATGCATTTAATTAATCCTTACCAATGTAGAATTGGACTTAATTTGATTTAATTGAATTTACCATGATATTGTACTATATATTACCAGGCAGATAATGAAAATGAGTCCGTACATATTCATTATTCCCACGGTTATGAATTAAATTTTCTAACAATTCTCATATTGTTTCTACCATTTACTGGGTATGTATCAATGTATTCGATTGATTACAAATAAATCATGATATATATAACATAACCACAAATCTTATATGTCATCTGTCAAGGTGGGCGGAAAATACCGAGATTAAGCGAATATCCACGTTTAAAAATAATCATAGAATACTAATATCAGAGCGTGGCATTTGCTTATATTACAAATTCCTGACGATCGGCCATTTTTTTTCGCTTTTGCAGTTTTTGTAAATAATTGAATCGGTTTATGCAGAAACAGCACATGTCCATATTTCCTTAAAGACTCTCGACTCGATGTCAGTTCGTAGTTTTAATAAAAGACGTATATGTAAGTCACAATAACCTTAGTGAGTTATTTATTGAAGTTATAATAATAATAATAATAATAATAATAATAATAATAATAATAATAATAATAATAATAATAATTAATAGCGTTTATTGTCCAACAGAACAAGATTCCAATAATAGGACAAAATAACAAAAATAAAATAGCATTAGTGTGCATGCAATAATACATTTGAAACAACAAAAAAAAAATTACAAAAATAAAAGGCCAATAATTCAAAACAAAAACAAAAAGCCAACTAGTACTACATAACAAACTATAAATAAATCACAAATGAATACATGAAAAACTGAAAGAAACAAAATTATAGCGTATGAAATATTAAAAAAAAAAAAAGTAATTATTATACACTTAAATGGAACGGGTCACTATATAATAAGTTGGCGTTTCTGTACATATGGCTTAGCGGGGCCTTGTAAAGAATATTAGTGCGAGCTCTAATAGTGGGAAATGTAGCGCGTGATCTAGAATTATAGTTAGGGACAAGGAAAGATATTTGACTTAAAAGCGAAGGTGAATCAACACCATTTATTAATTTTAAAAGAAATTTGGCGCTGGCTTCATCTCTTCTCTGAGAAAGAGGACGGAGGTCATGCCTATGCAGCAAGAGGGTGTAATCTGTCCCACGAGCGGGATAAATGCCATCAAGTTTAAACGATAAGTAATAATGAAAAAAAAAGGTCAAAGTCGCAACAACTGGGAGTGTTTTCTACGATTCCTAACAATTGTGTTTTTGGACATGTGTTGTTTCTGCATACACCGATTTAATTATCAATTTAATTATATTATTCTTTTATAAACCGCCAAAATAAGCAATAAATGATGTGAACAATATTTATTTTGAAATACTGTTGATAGTTGACATGTCGCGTTGACAGTTAAATGTAACAATGACAATTTCTAGAATATTTTCTTTGTATGAGTAAACAAGGTTCGCGAAAGCCAATCAAAAGACTTCTTTTAATTTTAAAATAACAATTTTAAAAGCAACAAAACATTAGCAATTGGAAAAGACATATATAAAATAATATATACGTCAAAACGTTTTGTAAAATAATTATTAAATTTAATTCAAAAGCCTGCACACTTTTCAAAAAAGATAGATGCGCAGTTCTTAACAAAACATACCTAGATGTGGTCAGATCATTGTTGGCTAAACAAGAAATACAACGACATATTGTTTTTTTTTTAACTATAGGTCTAAACAGTTTCTGCAATTCTCACAGCGTGTTTCAGCATAAATAGTATATATTGTAGTAGGTGGTGGTGTGAAATAATCTAATTATTATTCATTTGTCACTTATACCATCGCAGCTTGATTGAGAGGAGAGTGAGAATAATTAAAAGACTAAGAATAACAAGCATAAAATAGAGAATATTGTAACGAGCGCCAACTTTTCAACTGGCGGTTCCGATAGGCGTCCCTAGATGGCGCTAGCATAGCGGAAGAAGAACTACCTACGACGAATGACAGAGGCAGCACCGGGTCGAGAATCGAGAATATTCTGGAAGGAATCTGGAAGGACGTTCTAGAAGGGTCTCGAACAATTGGACGTTCGCGCCAGCTATAAATAACGCGTCGGGTTGGCCAGGAGGCAGTCAATCGATACGAGTTCGATAGTGCGGTCGCGATTGAACTAGTACATGTAATATAAATATCGTTTACATAAATAAAGACATTAGTGGTTAAGTGATATAGTTAATAAGCATTTTTAATAGATTTTAATTACCGTAATTGTGTTAATGAATAAGTGAATCTAAATATATCGCCTGTGTTTTTCTAAAACCCGACAACGTTTTAAGAACCGAAAAACGTTACAATTGGTGTCAGTGTGGGTATTTGGCGATATATTAGTGGACTAATAGTGTTAATTAGAAACAATGGCAGCGAAATACTGTAAATTAGTGGACTTGAAAGTGGTAGATCTCAAACGCAATTAGAAGAAAGGGATGAAGATACGAGTGGAAGGAAAGGCCAGCTTCAGTCGAGATTAAGAAGAGCAATAGAAGCAGCTGGGGAAGATCCTGGACATATTTGTTTGAAGTGTCTGGTGTAATGGCGAACTTCTAGTAGAACTTAGAAACATAGAAGAGAAAGTTCTAGAAAATTCTCAGAAAAATATGGAAAATTCTAGAAACTAGAAGAGAAAGTTCTAGAAATTCTCAGAAAAATATGGAAAATTCTAGAAAACTAGAAGAGAAAAGTTCTAGAAAAAATTGAAAACATGGACGAGAAATATAGAAAATTCTAGAAAACTGGAAGAGAAAGTTCTGGAAAAAATTGAAAACATGGACGAGAAAAATATAGAAAATTCTAGAAAATTGGAAGAAAAAATATAGAAAATTCTCTTAATGTCAAACAGGATTAATGAATAGAATCGACGAAAAATCCAAGAAGAAAAATCTAGAATGATTGAAGAATTGGACGATCGCAGAAGTGCTAGAAAGAACAAATTCATTCTGAACCATACGAAACACGGAAGAAACTGGAAATTCTACCAATACGGAAGCACTCAGATGGAACCAAGAAATTCAGTGCCCATCTGTACGGTTCAAAAATAAATGTGATCCTCCTACATTCGACGGAAGACTCCCTGGAAGACTATTGACGCTGCTGGATACCACAGCTACGTATACGGCTGGACGGAAGCTACCAAAGCAGCCATGTTATCAGTAGCTCTGCGCGGCGATGCTTTGAAGGTACTCCAGGTTTTCCTTCGACGGAGCGACAAAAATTACCAAACGCTACTTAATCAATTGGAGATGCGTTTCGTAATAAACATCTGCAGCAAGTATATCGCTCGCAATTGAAAAAATCGCTGTCAGAGTCGAACGAGACTCTACAGGAGTATGAGCTGACGTCGTTCGTCTAATTAAGAGTGCGTACCCAAAGGTACCGGAAGATGTGTGCGAGAGTCTCGCTGTGGAAAAATTCCTGGATGGCCTGCTCGATAAGATACTCAACAGGCAGTAAAGCTCGCTCGGCCGCAAACGTTGAACCAGGCTTTAGCTCAAGCACTAGATTTTAAGCCGTGAAGCAATCGGTCAAAGACCTGCTCGCGTCCGTGTTCTAGGAGTCACGAGGAAGAAGAGCCATTAGAAGGATTATGACGAAATTAAACGAAATGATGACGAAAAATATGACGGAATTGATGACGAAAATATAACGGAATTGATGACGAAAATGGAATCCGTGCAAACTAGGCAACCAGGAAGACGATGCTGGAATTGTGGAAGGATGGGCACGTACGTAGTCGTGTCCCGATCCACGAAAACCAAAGCCGAGGAAAAATGGGCCGACGAGAAGGGGCGATCGTCGACCTATGTAGCTGATGCCCCAGTAACACCAGTGATTGTTGCTTCAGTGGATGTAGACCTAGCAGCCTCATCGTGTATGGCATGTAAATGGAAACCGAGAGATTTACTGCTAGATACTGGTGCAACAATGACAATTCTTCGGCCGGAAGGCAGTGGGAAAGAAGAACCGATACATCCAACCAGGTGGACGCTACGTACGGCAACTGGGCAATCAGTCAACGTGTTGGGGAGACGATGGCCCATTTCCGTATTGGTGATACTGCATGCCAGTATCGTGTAGTAGTTGCAGATATAGAACAGACGTAATCCTCGGAATGGACATAATGACAGAATTTGGTTTTAAACTGGACTTGCAAGCAGGAGTGTTGAAGGTTGGCAAAGAAGAAGTTATTCTTAACCATAGCCAAGAATATGTCGGCCTGCGTAGTTTGGCAGAAGAAGTAACTGTGGCGAGCCGCAGTGAAACCATTGTGAAAGCGAGCGTGAGTGGAGATATTCCCAAAGGGCAAGTTTTAATGCTGGAACCGGAGCGATTAGCGTCAAGGTCGTGGATACTGGTTGCTAAGGCAGTGATACAAGCTGGAGAAAAATTGCCCGTCCGACTGATGAACGTCAATAGTTATCCAGTAAAGCTGAGGAAGGCGTACCTTTGGGAAGTGTGCTAGTGTGTCGTCGATTGTCAACAAAGAGGATGGCGTAACAACAACTCCAGATCCGCTTCCTAGATGGTTGAATAACTTCATTGACTGTCTTGCAAGGATTTGACAACACAACAACGCCATACCGTGAAACAGCTGCTTGGACGCTACCAAGATCTTTCCAAGCAGAAGACCGGAACACGAGGGGCAGGACTAATGTTGTACGACATCGAATAGACACTGGAGATGCCCAGCCGATCCGCCAAGCCCCCAGAAGATTGCCATTGGCGAAACGAGCCGAAGCAGAACAAATTATACAGGATATGGAGCAGGATGGCGTAATTGAACCATCGAACAGTCCATGGGCTTCTTCAGTGGTACTGGTGAAGAAGAAGGATGGTTCAACTAGGTTCTGCGTGATTATCGACAACTAAATAATGTAACCAAGAAGGACAGTTATCCTTTGCCCAGAATAGATGACACTTTAGATACCCTAGGTGGGTGTAAGGTATTTCGACCCTCGACCTGAAGATGGTTTTGGCAAGTCGAAGTAGAGGCAAAGGATAAGGAGAAGACGGCGTTTACGATCGGGACAGGATTGTGGCAATTTAACGTCATGCCATTTGGGTTATGTAATGCTCCGCGACGTTTGAAAGATTGATGGAAAACGTACTGAGAGACTATCCTGGGAAACTTGCTTGGTATACCTCGACGATATAATTGTTCTTAGGAAAATCTTTTGAGGACCATTTGAAGAACTTGAGCAAGTATTTCAGCGATTGAAAGGAGCGAATTTGAAGCTTAACCCCAAAAAGTGCAACCTGTTCCAGAAGCAAGTGCACTACCTCGGCCACGTAGTATCAGAGGATGGAGTGTCGGTTGACCCAGGGAAGATAGAAGCGGTCAAGTCTTGGCCGGTTCCGAAGGACAAGCATGAAATAAGAAGTTTTCTTGGGCTATGCACTTATTACCGACGATTCGTTCCTGGATTTGCTAACATCGCCAAGCCTCTCACGAGACTAACTGAAGAGGGCAGAGACTACGTCTGGGAGAAGAGCTGCCAGGATGCCTTTGAAGATATGAAACAGATGCTGACCACTGCGCCCATCTTGTGCTATCCACAGGCTGAAGGAAAATTCATTTTGGATACTGATGCCAGCAACGTGGGCATCGGAGGCGTGTTGTCCCAAGTTCAAGATGGCCACGAAAAAGTGCTCGGTTACTTCAGCAAGGTGCTGTCGAAACCGGAACGCAAACTATTGTGTGACCAGGAGAAGCTGTTGGCCGTAGTTAAGTCTATAGAGCACTTTCATAAATATCTCTATGGCAGGAAGTTCTTGTTAAGAACCGACCATCGGCATTGATGTGGTTGCTGCGCTTCAAGAATCCGGAAGGGCAGTTGCCAGATGGATAGAGCGTCTTGAAGAGTATGACTTTGATTCGGAACATCGGCCTGGAACCATCATCGAAACGCTGACGCACTATCGAGGAGAACCCTGTTCCAAGGATTGTACGCACTGCTGTCGTGCCGAGAGAAAAATGAAGCAACCTGCTTGAGGACTACTGTTCATAGATGATAGATGGACTGAAGACCAAATCCGAGCTGACCAGGAGTCTGACGAAGTTTTGAAAGCGTGTGATGGAGTGGGAAGATGCAAGAAGCGCGGCCAACTGGGAAACGGTAGCACCGTATTCGAGAGCAAAAATCGTATTGGGCTCAGTGGGCTCTTTGGTAATGGAAAATGGTCTTCTCAGACGAGTGTTAGAAGACGAAGCTGGGACCAATAGCAGACTTCAGATTGTGGTTCCGAAAGCAAGAATTCCCGAAGTTTTAAACTTCTTCATGATGGAACATCGGGAGGGCATCTTGGAGTCCGGAAGACTATAGAGAAGGTCAGAGAGCGATCTATTGGGTTAATTGCAAGAATGACGTGAAAGACTGGTGCCGGAGATGTACAACTTGCGCCGCTGCCAATGGACCTTCCCAAAGGAAGAGGGCCCCTATGAGGCAATACAACGTTGCAGTCCTTTTGAAAAGATTGCGATTGAATGTTGCCGGACCATTTCCCACGACGGAATTTGGAAATAAATACATCTTGGTTGCAGTAGACTACTTCAGCAAATGGGTGGAAGCTTACGCATTACCAAATCAGGAAGCTGTTACAGTGGCTGAGACTTTGTTAAAGAACTTTTCAGTCGTTTGGTGTGCGCTTGAACTTCACTCGACCAGGGACGGAATTTTGAATCAGCAGTGTTATCAAGAGATGTGCAAATATATGGGTATGCCAAGACCCGAAAACTGCCTTGCACCGCAATCAGATGGCATGGTGGAGCGCATGAACAGGACAGTTACAAGTATCTATCAAAAGTTGTCGCAGACCACCAGCGAGATTGGGACCAGCAACTACATCTATTCTTGCTGGCGTATAGAGCATCGGTCCACGAAACCACTGGCCAAAGTCCATCTAGTGTGCTTTTTGGACGAGAACTGCGCTTACCATGCGATCTTAAGTTCGGCTTTAAACCGAATGAAGAAGTAGTGGAGATGACTAGTTTTCGAACTTGCGGAGGCGAATGGATGATATTCACGATCGGGTGAGGGCGAATATCATGAAGCAAGCGACCGCATGAAGGAACACTACGACATCAGAGCGAATGAAGGCGGATATCAGCCTGGAGACCTGGTCTGGCTGTTCAATCCTCAGCGACGTCGAGGCTTTCTCACCTAAGCTGCAACGATCGTGGGACGGGCCTTACGAAGTGATAAAGCGAATTAATGACGTCATCTATGCATCAGAAAGAACCCAATGGTAAAGCAAGAGTAGTGCATTTTAATCGCCTAGCTCCTTATCTGGGGACAATCAAGAGGACGAGCAGATGGTCCAGTTTTGTAGACTCCCCGAAGAAGAACTCAGCTATATGAGGAGTTCATGGACAAGTTATGGGAATGGCCGCAAAGTGCGTCATGGTGTAACAACGGAGATTCAGGGGATTTGTTTTTGCTCCTGAAGGTGCGCGTTAGCACACTGTGTTGCCAAGATTTAAGAATGGGCAAGGGGATAGCTACGTCTTCAGAAGAAGAATTTGGTGGCGTCCAAGATCTTCGAAGCCAGAACCTGAGGTGGGCAAGGCTCTGCATTTGCCAGGAAAGAAACGGCTTTATTCTACTTGGTGACCAAAAGAAGCCCTCAGTTGGCAAGCCAACCTACCCGGACGATGTGGGACAGCCTGATAAGTTTAGAGAGCAGCTGTTGGAGCTGGAGATCAATAAGATCAGGGTCCAAAATAGGCTGTGGATTGGATGGCTTGGACTGGAGGGTCGTAAGGAACATGCTCGAAGAAATTTTCCGATATACTGGAATAGAGTTCCTAGTATGCAGCTACAACCCGCGTTCAGCAGAAGGGAGGCGGACGGACGGTAGCGTGCTATTCTTCCGGACCTCGTCGTGTAGAAATGGAGAGAACTGTTCGTATCTTCATGGAGGTGATAGTTCTGTTTCCGGGACGGAACAGCATCTAAGGAGGGAGCAGTGTAACGAGCGCCAACTTTTCAACTGGCGGTTCCGATAGGCGTCCCTAGATGGCGCTAGCATAGCGGAAGAAGAACTACCTACGACGAATGACAGAGGGCAGCACCGGGTCGAAGAATCGAGAATATTCTGGAAGGAATCTGGAAGGACGTTCTAGAAGGGTCTCGAACAATCTGGACGTTCGCGCCAGCTATAAATAACGCGTCGGGTTGGCCAGGAGGCAGTCAATCGATACGAGTTCGATAGTGCGGTCGCGATTGAACTAGTACATGTAATATAAATATCGTTTACATAAATAAAGACATTAGTGGTTAAGTGATATAGTTAATAAGCATTTTTAATAGATTTTAATTACCGTAATTGTGTTAATGAATAAGTGAATCTAAATATATCGCCTGTGTGTTTTTCTAAAACCCCGACAACGTTTTAAGAACCGAAAAACGTTACAATATATAAAGTTTCACTCCAGTAATTAAACGGATGGATGTCTACAGCTTAACAAAAATCTGGTGATAGTATTGATTCGAGTCATTCTGTACACATTGTACTGCCTTAGCTCTGCATTTTTTGTCATCATTTGTCGAGTTGTACACTGTTTTAGTCAACTAATGCTGATTTTTTTTATTTCATTATTGTGCAGAATTATTATCAGTCCGATTTTAGATCACAAGGAATAACGCATTGGAATGAAACCTTTGTAGATTTTCTTTTACATGTCACGCACTCTAATTAGGGACGTTGATAGGATTTTAAACAAGGACTTTCATTATACATCATGAGCATATCAGGATGGGTGAAACCTTGGATCTGTACGTTGTTGTCAAATCTCTTAAGTGTGTAGCATTGCTCTTATTCAAAACCTTATAGTCAAGTTGTATTAGTTATTATGTAAATTCTTAGAAAAAGTCTGTTGCCGTCAGATTAAACATACTAAAAAATGTGATGTCTTTGGATAATAGTTAAAAAAAGCAAGTTGATTATGATACTAAGCCGAAAAGTTGCATTTTTAACTAGTTGCAGTAGCTAATTACTATCACATTATTTTCTAGCCTGAAGCTGCTATGTCAAAAAGAAAACGATTTTTCGGTTATTCTCGTATATCTTCGGAATTATTCGCCTCCAAACTAGTTAATTACTTAAATTTTGCATTTTTTATACATTGCGGTATTGCGTTAGTGTCCATAAGTAAAAAAGACTAGCTGTATAGACAGCTTGAAGTATTAAATATAAATAAAATTTCGATTTAGGAAAAAAATATACACATTTTATTAAGTATATTATTACATATAAAAATACCCGTAGCACATTTAAATTTTATCAATATGAAATGCATTTATCAGAGACTGTAGCGTTTGTTTCTGTTCATTATGCTGCAAATTTGGCAACAATTCCTTCAGATGCTCTTCAGCACTCACTAGGCCACTAGCTTTCTCTGGTACAACTCTATCATACACCTTCTGAATGTTGCATTTCAACAGATCACTGTAGAATACCACATCATCTTCCAAAAAGTGTATATCTTCTACCGTCAGCAGGTTCGTCAGATGTCCAATCGAGAGGCAGATCTTCAAAATTTCACAAACAGATATTTGAGTGATACTTTCGAATCATCACAATTACTCACTTGATCAACCAGATTGTCCCGATGCTTATATTCCGTAAAATCCTCCATATTTTCCGAACTCTCTAAGGCTTCCAATAAAGCTTTCCATGTTGGGAAGTAATATTCCCCATAATTACTTCTTTTGGAAACGCATGACAGTGCGAATGCAGCACTTATACGCTACTTTGAAATGTTTAAATCCCACGACTAGATTCATCAGATTATCAAACATAGGTTTCTGAGTGAAATAAATAAATTATTTACACTAATAAAACAAATATATATTTACAATGATACCTGCCAATGATGAACCTCAATGTGTATAGCTTCATTACTTAAGATTTTACCCAAAGAATGACAAGAATTCCACCGGACCTGCAAGTTCAAACTAAAATTGTTAATCAATTTTGTTTATATTATTTTTTTATGCTCACCTTCATGTTAGAATCGACCGATGCGCAGTGTATTAACGATTTTATTCCTTCTAAACAGTTATTTTTGAATTCGTCTTTCTCCAGCTGCTCTCCTGATAGTAATTGTAGCAAATTTCCAGTGCTCTTACGGTATTTGCCTTAATTCTATCGTTATCCTTGCAACCTTTGATGCTGAATTTAATTAAACCAATTAGTACATCCTCTGGGACGTCTTCGACTAGGTTTGGGTTGTCCTTGTTCAAGACTAGCGCACTGCTCAGATTTGCCAAGGACCAGGATGCTTTCCCTCTTATTATCACATTGCTATCTTGCATAGTTCTGCATATTGTTTCTGCGGTGTCAAGAACAAAGCCGGAGTCCTGAAATATACAGGACTATAAATTTGAACGTTTAATATAACACAAAATTACGAAATTTGAAAAAGGAGGTAAGAATTGGAAGAGTTACTATTAAAGGTTTCAAAACACTGATGGCCCTTAGTGTAATAATCGGTTATGAATTACTAAAAGAAACTGAAAAAATGATGAATAGTGATTCGATTATGGAAATCATTGGATTATGCCCATCACTAGTAAGTATAGATATTGTAACGTTTTTGTATTCTTAAAACGTTGTCGGGGTTTAGAGAAATACACAGGCGATATATTTAAATTAACTCGATTTATTAACACACTTAGAACACAAAATCCTTAGAAAGTGAAAACTGTTGGTCATTAGGGTGCTTTTAAATTGTAATTTTAATTTCTTAAATTAAATAAATTAAAGATGTTTTTTTTATAAATTTTAACTGCTTAAATTACTGGAGACTGTTGGTATAGCTGTAACCATATGAGCTTGAAAAGGTAAGAGGCAGCTTAGCTATGCAGCGTATTTTTTTGGCCTATAAAATATCATAATCCGAGGCAGAGTTACCGCAAAAAATAACTTATTCATATTTCTATGTAAGCATAATACATGATTAGTAATTATCTTGTAGTTAATATTGGTTTTAAATATCGGAATAAATAACAAAAGGCATTGAGTTTTGAAACTGTGTGAAAGTGTTTACACTGACTTATCCATTCTGTTTGCGATAAGGGCGGATTCTAATATACTTAGTTTTTGAGCAATTAATAACGAGTTTGTTTTTGAGAACCAATTACGCGATTTATCTAACATATTCTTACACTTTTTTAAGATTTTGATTATTATCGGCGTAAAAAATTGCATTAATATCTCCAATATTGATTGTATGGAAAATCATCTATGAAAAGTGGAAACAGGATCGGCCCTAAAATCATTCCTTGTTGGTACTCCGATGTTAGCAATTTGGGCGATAATTAAATATTCCACTAGAATGCATCAAAAGAAATAAAGCAACAATTAAAACGAAATCAACTACATGGCAAATCAGGGTAAAACTCGATTTATATGAACAATGAATAAAAATTTAAAAAAAAAACAGTATATATTTGGATATGGGTCAGCATAAGTTTCCTGGCATCATGAGCTTTAATTATGTGGATAGTACACTATAAAAGCTTTTTTTTAGAAAAAAATCTATGATAAGAATTTTTATAATAATGCATCGTATTAACTGTCAACTTCCTAATGGAATGCATTAGTAAGATTTGGCACCTGATAGTTTCTCTGACGTGCTTTGGACAAAACAGCAGGATGTCATTTTCGTTTCGAGTATATCTTTGACAGCATAGATCTGTGTGAAACAGTTTGACATTGGAAGGGATGATACAGCGCAAAACTAATGCGCCTGTTTTTTGAATTTTGAATTTGGGTTTCCTAATGCGCCGGCAGATGGCGCCAGCTCTTTAGAGCGGAGATCACGGAACTGTTCAGAGAGGGCGCTATTGTATGCTGCACACATCGCAATTGAAATTTTTGGGAGAAAATATCTTAAGGCCGTTTTACATCTAGCTATTTATTGCGCAATTTATTGGTCAATTTAAAATTGGTACAAAACACGTATTTAATCCATGTTATACACGTAACAAATTTTAAATTGGCCAATAAATTGCGCAATAAATAGCTAGGTGTAAAACGGCCTTTAGAAAATTCAGGAAAGCTCCGGGGTTCAAAACAGTGTTACCAAATACGATAATTCATTCATAATGTATGATTTACGATCCAAACTTGTGGATCGCATTTATACCTTTTCTTCATCTTGAACCCTCTTTGTTAATATTCTAAAATATCCACACTATTTACCAACTTTAGTATTGGTAACCTCTGTTTTGGATGTCTTGACTGTTGGCATAGACATATGACATTTGACAGTCAAATTGCGCTTGCCTACTTTTGTATGCGTTTTATTTTTGAATTGTGGAAAATTTTACGGTTAAAAGTAATTAATAATATTAAAATAAAAAATTAGGAAAGTTGGGGACACTGTTTCAAATATAAACACGCGCGCCAGTGAGGATGAGTCAGTTTGAATTGAAGAACGCTACTGGAAAAGCCGAAGCGAGTATACGAGCGAAGTAAGCTATATAGTGGAAATAAATCAGTGAAAATAAATAGTAGTATTTAAGTGAAGTTTAATAAGATAATATTTAATAAGTTTAATAAGAGTTTTTAGCAGTGTTATTTTATTTTTATTAGACTGTAAGTGCAGAAATAAATACTTTTTTAATAAATACGTCGTCTGTGTGATTATTAACTCTGGAAACGTTACAGTAATATTTCATAGCAGCAATACAGTTCGATTACGGTATGATTGCATACATTTTCGTTTTTCTGGACTACTTTTTGCAAAATATTTCAAACTGATGCATATGATCGTATTTATAAGCTTGTAATTACCGAAAATTTGCCAAAAAAAAAAATTGTGTAATTACAAACTACAGTAAGTACTTTTGTAATTACGCATTATACTAGTTCACTGATTGCATTTTGTTGTGTTCTCTAGCTTATCCTTGATGAAGTGAACAATATTTTACGAAAGCTAAGACATTTAAGAAGAAAAATAGTGTTTCTTATTTGGCTGCTACCCAATTATCCATCCTTATATTGGTTTTAGTTTCACTGTTGTATCAAGCTAAGTAAATATGTGTGTATGGTATTTAAAATATGAATATCTATATACAAACTACATACGCCGTCTGAACCGAAAGTTTGATGAAGAGCCATTTTTTACAAAAGCGTAAATAATGTTGTTTATATAAGGTAATATTATTTTTCTTCATAGAATTTAAAAATAGAATAACATATAGGTTGTTCCACTTTAAATAACAGAGTAAATAGGCGTTTTCCTACTTTTGGAACAGACTGTATAGTCAAAAATATTTTAGGTTATGCAGCATTGAACTAGGTAAAACCTTTGCACAAAAGATTTTTTCTTAAAATAAAAAATAGAGCTATAATCAAAGACCGTCCCAATTCCACTAGATTTTGCGGCGCCCTTTTACCTAATGTACTTAGTGTCTGAGTAAATACGCGGGAAAATAAATGTGAGATAGCCTGTATAATAAACACAGCGAGGATGATTTCAGGCGGCGACATACAAGGGAAGCATGTTTCTCTATTGATAAAGGTATATATAAACGGGCGCTTGACTATTTGTACTGCTGGCTGGTAGAAGGTGACGAACATCACAGGCGATACTCCAATACCAGCGCAGCGGGCTTAGCATGTTCTATCGCGCGATAAACGATGAAATGCAATTATATGCAAAAGACAGTGGCGTCCTTAGGTCTTTGTTAGCGCTGTTGTATATTAAAATTAAAAAAGTTGTTATTAAATTATATATCGTACAATGCGCGGTTTATTTAGTTTCTAGCTGCAGTAATGTGATACTTTTAGTAATTTTAGATTTTCTATAATAGTAAATTACTGCAAAAGCTGTATTTCATTAACACTACGCAATAGTGCAATTTAAAATAAGGTAAATAATATTAAAGGCTTGCGTGTATAATTACAGACGTTATTTTAATAAAAGGGAAGAGTTTACTTGTGAATTTGTTTCTATTGACGTCCAGATATAATATGATATAAAAATAAAAATTTTAAATCTTTACAGTAACCGCATTATCCTATATGCATGTATACATGTATATGAAACAATTCTCAACAAAAAACAAAATGCAGCAACGGCCAGACGTATGTACACGTCGTACCGACACAGGGCAAGTCTAGTCGGCACGATGCGGGCACATTACGGGCGTCCGCCTCTGCCGTGGATGATGTAATGCTACTTCGCTAGAAATTGTCCTCCCTGTGATAATAAATTATTGAAAACTCACCTCTCTCAACGACGGATACACAACGGAAATAGCTAACGCCCTAACAGCAGCTCCTCTAACACCGCTGTCTTCATCCCTACTACAACCAAGCAAAGACATGATCACCAACATCTGCTTATCTTTAGTCAACCGTTCGAAAATATCAGCACCGATACTCCCCAAGCAATTGCAACCGACGGCTCTCAATATGGGATGTTTCTCGTCGCTTAACAAAGTCGGTAGGGCTCCACTAATAATTATTCCAAAAAACCAATCCTTGTTCGATGGACAGAAAGCTCCTATCGGGATTGTTGGCGAAATACGAAGACATGGCTTGTCCGATCGAATCCAAAGTGTTTCCTGCGTGCAGTTTTAAATCCGCCTGCCTTTCCGATTTAAGCGATAAAGTATTTTCTAAAGGCTTCGCGATATGGTGCAAATAAGGTGCTATTAACGTCGTGAAATAGTTCCTAGGGATCACTTGCAAGACTTGCAACGCTTCTAATTTGACTAATGGTGAAACCGTGTAATTAGATTTGACACAATCGCCGGCACTGTTAATGACCACGCCTAAACAACGTAGATACACTTTTAATATCCACGGCATTTCGGTCAACGTCTTCAATTCTGGTTCGGTTTCTTCGTCGTCTGTCGAAAAGTTGGCGTATTCTATGTCTTCGGGCGAGATTTTCGATTCGCTAGCAGATCCAGATGTGTATCCTAGGAATTTATCTTTATCCACAGAGCATTTCGATAATATCGTTATGGTTTCTGGTACGACAGGTTCGGAAGCTAAGATGCAGCCCAGTACGATAAAAGCACGTATTTGTATGCCGGAATCTGTTAAAAATAATTTAATTTTTGATATCGGAATATACATCATGATTCAAATTATGTAATTGCGTACCATTGCTTTCTCTTTTATTATTGATTCTAGAAAGTCGGTTAAATTTCGATTAATATGCAGTATATATGAAGAAACAATTGTATTTCCGAGAAATTTTGAAATTTATTATTTTTTAAATGGAACACCTGTATATTATAAAAAAAATTCCCCCACCTAACTAACGCAAAAGTATTTAAGTGTAGATCGTCGAGTAAAATATAATAGATCTTCTAAGCGTAAGCGGACGTATTTCTTACGAAGAATGGGAAAATGCAATTTTTATTTTGTTTGTTTGTTTACTTAAGCAAATGGCTTGGTATTTAGTTAAAACACTACTATGAGGGATTTTTTATTCTAGAATAACACTGCACTTTATTACTATAATTAATAAATATTAAATATTTTTAAACACCATTTTTATAGCGGGGGAAGTGTCTAAACCGAAGTCCATATGTGTTATCTACATAAGTTCCACTTTCAATAACCGATCTTCGATGGCCGTCTGACTCACACGCTTGCTTTAGATTTCCCTACAGTGATAGTGAGAGACTCGATTTCCCTACAGTGCCGAGCAGTGCTATAACTACGATTTACAACTTACAAGGCTACAGGAAGAACACCCATCGGTGATGTAGTCTTTTTGACACTATATTAGGCTTGTAATATTGTCAATAAATAACATAGTATAGTATTTACTATTCTTATCTTCAATTGTTTCTAACATAAAATTTTAACATTTACATTGTGGTATATCAATGATTAATTTTTAGACCAAGTACATTGATTATATATAATATAGATAAACCACGTCCATAAGAGGCAATGGCAACGCTTAAATTTGCGCTTTTGGGCCACGCCGCTATAAGCCGTCACCGTTTCCTGGTCTAAAATATAAGTGGGATATCGAAGATCTCAACCTATGTTAACTCATTAGCTTGAACAGTGTTACGCTTCTAAATAACAGATGGTGCTGTTTACCACGCATATACATTGCCCGCGCCATATATGAAATATTCAAATTGTAAAACTTGATAATTGTAAGAAAATGCAGACAAACTATCGATACATTCATGCCGCAATTGTTATTATTATTATATCGTTATCATGCTACATCTATCTACCATATAAAATAAATCGTACAGGACATATAATCGTAAGGTGAAAATCAGTATGATTAATAAGTCTATGTTTACGTTCGATTTTCGACCAATATAGAAAAGAAATACTTTGATTTTTATTTTTTTATTATAAGTTTGAATAAATAGTATTAGTAAACGTTTATTTACATAACCTTAATAAGTTTTCCTCCTAAAAAAGTATGTGTAGATTTTAAGACATAATTAGAGTTGGGCAAATTTTCCGGCGCGGCAGATACGTATTCAGAACGTGCGCTCCAACCAATGTACTCCAATAAAGCAGATGAACCGTAGAGTTGCAAGTCACTAACAACAGTGCCTGTTTTTCTTATAAAACGTATTTTTTTCATTTTATCTAAATATGTATGTGATATAAAATGCGAATGCTTTGCAAGGTGGCCCGTTTGTTCGTTAAGGTATATAAATTTCGATTTAAAATTATTAGTTGCAGCACAATTTGTACTCGATATTTTTATCGGCATATATCACATTTTTAACACCTGTTCATTACTTTTTACGTATCCAGATTTAGACACGCAAAAAACCACCTTTGTTTTTTGTTCCGTAGATATACAAGTTGTTAATTCAGTGAATGTGCCACTCTCTGCTAGAGTACGCCTATGTAGTTAGGTTTTCATAAATGCTAAAATAAATTTGACGAAAATTTTAATTTGAATATAGGTTTGTTCGCTGTGTGAATCAGAAATTAATTGGAAACTATTTCGGTTTTTCCAGTGCGCATGATTCAAAAAGGGATTGTAGTTGGAAATTAGTTTGATAATTTGCTCTGTGAACACATCCAAAACCGACACTACTGCCATCTGTGTCCAGCAATTGGAATTTATATGTCAGCCGGCGGAGCACACGGCGCAGTGTATCTCTCTCGTTTAGTGCGAATTTAAAATCCACAAGAAATCCGTGAACTTTCTGGATTAATCACAAACTGTCACTGACTACATTTTGACACTGTGCGAACACCAAATTTTAAATTACCAACGGTCGAAATACGAAATTGTTGCACTGCGAACGCACAGCTGTTATTACGCATGCGTCGTTCAGTTGTGGATAGTTTCTGACTGCACAGCGAACAAACCTTATGTAGATACGGGTGACATCTAGTGACACTTTAATTGACTATTTTGATAGAGTGGCTGTTGGTATATCTATATTATATATAATCAATGACCAAGTACCAGGTATATCAACTTAGTTACACCAAAATGTTTTAGAAGTTGAAAACTTATTTTTTCAAATAGATCAGTGGTATATTTTTATATTGTTAGGTGTAAAACTAAATTTTATATACCACAAATTTATTATTCAGGCCACT
The DNA here is from genome assembly GCA_004143645.1 of Protaetia brevitarsis. Taxonomy (NCBI): domain Eukaryota; kingdom Metazoa; phylum Arthropoda; class Insecta; order Coleoptera; family Scarabaeidae; genus Protaetia; species Protaetia brevitarsis. The sequence continues at coordinate 81,168 of RXPK01001835.1, forward strand.
GGTTAATATTTACATTTAAAATGTGAAACCTTTACCACTAAAAACAAGTGCAAAATTGATTAATTTCCTAAACAGTGTAAATCTCAAAATTTCCACAAAATTTGTAATATTTTAGAAATAGTTGAAGATAGGTATAGAGTTTAGGACACCTATTGTAATCGTCACAGAATTTTATGCTGAATTCAAAAATGTAATAGTGTATAAGCTGTTTCATTTAAAACAACAAAACTCACGGAGACTTCTGTTTAACTGAAAATGTAAAAAACTTAAAAACATTTAATTTTTTTTATTAAGTGCCAAATTATTGCAAAGCTCGAACTTTCACAGCTGAACATTTTCATTAAATTCAAAAACTTTTACCTAATCAGTTTCCTGGAATTAAGGAGTGCATTAAAAGTAAATTTTACCTTTATGATCGAGGAATACTTTAACGCTGCGAACGACTTTCGTGATAGTACCGGGCGTCAACTTGTGATAAGGCGAGGCTTGTACTAATTCGGCCAAGCATCTCAAGACCTGCATCAATACGGGGATTGAATTCTCGTTTAGGGCGAAACGTAAGCACCTGTGCATTTCTAAGATCATCGATCCTAAGGTAACGGAAAATGGGGTGAAAGCTGTGCTTTTCTCACTGAAATATTTTCACATATATAATGTAACTCAGACGAAAAGAAAAAAAAATGTGTAGTACCTGGATTCTGCGTGCGATAAAAATAATTTAGATGTACTCAAAAGAGTCAACAGAACATTTAAAGCCATCGATCTAGTTGACGGGGAAGGATCTTTTGTATACACGCGCATATGCTGTGCGTTCCAGAAGGAGAACCATCTGGTATGAAGCTGGACCAGTATGAGAACATTGTTCTTTTATCTACAGTCTGAAATAATGAAAGATATTATTACTTAATACATAAATATATTGTGCTCCACACAGGTGGGGCCAATTTCGACACTTTTAATAGGGAACTTGTATTTCTAAAGGAATTAGACAAAATCTGATCTGTGCTTCTGGAGCTCGATTTTAAGAGAAATCGATTAGTGAAATCCGTATTTTTATATCTTCCATAGTATAAGAGATACAGAGGGTGTTCGTAAAATATGCAATTTTTAAAAAGCATTTTTTTTGCATATATAGTAAAAATTTCGTTTAAATATGTAAGAATTTTAGAAATCAGCGTATTTTAGGTCTAACCATGATTAATTTCAACTTTTTAATACATTATGAATGTTTACAGGATAAACCTTCTTAATTATAGCTATCAGTAACGCTATTAATGGTATCTTTAATTTAGTTTGTTGGAATTGTTATTTGTAACAACAACATTTTAATATAAAAACATGTTTTGCTGTCTTGTTGAAAACTTGTATTTGTTTATCTACCACTGTCCATAGCCATCTTAAAATACTGTGAAATTGTAAATAGAAAATCAGATATTTTAAGAACTGACTAAATAAAATATCAAGTGTGATATATCATGTTAAAGGTAATTTCATGTGCTTTTGAATAGTGTAAAAATATATTGGGTGTTCCATATAAAAAAACACAAGTCTTGACAATATCTCAAAAAATACGAGTTAAAAAAAACAAAAAATTAGAGCTTTAAATTCTGCGTCAAAAAGTGCCCTAATAAAGTTCTTATATGAATCAAGCATTTTCACAAATTAAAAAGTTACAAGGGCTTTTAAAAATTGCATATTCTACGAAAACGCTCTGTATCTCTTATAATATGAAAGATATAAAAATACGGATTTCACTAATCGAGTTCCCTATTAAAAGTGTCGAATGTGGCCCATTCTGTACAGTTTTTTTTTTATTTACTTATAGATATTTTTTAACAAAATTAAGAGAAGTATAATTTACAGATATGACATTTTTTTCCAAGATATCATTACTTGTAAAGATCGGTCAAATATTATCATTATTTTTCGATATATCCGCATTTATTATTTCGTGGGTATAATATTGAATTTAGCGACATTACATTGTAAATGCTCGTATAGGCACATTTACAAGATATCAGAAAATAATTAAGTAGTTCCTGCACTTAGCGAGGAGATAGGGCAAGAAGAGTGACTTGCCGTTTACAGCGAGTCCGCTAGTAAGATTTTGGCGTTTTGACAGCACTATCAATTTACGGAGAAGGCGCCACTGCAGTTATTGTTCTGATGTTGATGGTAATTGAAGATAACTTAGAATAATTAATATAGTTGCGATGTAAAATTATGAGTAAGTACCGAGCGGATCTTTATATAAAGCGGATGTAAAATTATTAAGTACGAAGAACATGCGGAAGGGAACAAAGATGCCATTGGTTGACGCAGTGCGAAGGTTTATAAGGGATTCCCCGATTTATATTGTAATTGTGGTAAGATGTAGACAGGTATGCTAGACACGAGACTGTAAGAATCACATAAAGAGCGTGTAACAATAAAATAAGAAAAACAACGTGTCATCAAGAACGCAACTTTGATTTTAATGTGCCTGTAAGGTCCCTCATAAAAATTTACAAACAAATGGCGCGAAATTGGAAATTGTGCCCCCAAAACTTGAAAAGACTGTAACTTTATATCTCTGCAATGTTCCAAAAAATATTTATTGGTAAATACGAAAAAAAAAGAAAGACAGTAAAAGTGCAATGGGCAAGTGGGATCATCTACTGTATAGTAAGAAAAAGATAAAAACATCCATGTATTTTTGCTATGCCTAATGCATCACAGTTTTTAACACTTCCGGTTTTAATGATAATATGATAAATTTATAATAATTTTGATTCCTTGGATACAAAAAAAAAAAAAACCATTTTCAATCTTGATTCTACACATAAATTATACGGTACAAAACAAAATGGCAGCTGAAATTTATCTTAGTGAGAGTTAACGTCACTTTTGGTTTTCTTATGCTTTCGTCTTGTTTATATATTTCTTAAGGCCGCTTTAGTTCGCAATCTTTTTTATTGTGCGCAATACAAATAGCGCATGCGCATTCAATGGATTTCGATCAGCTGTGTGCAATTTTATTGGTATTGCACGGAATAGAACTTGTCCTAATATTTGCACGCAATACAAAAAATCGCGAACTGTAAAGCGGCCTTTACAGTGATTGACAGATGGCGCATTGTGACAATGTAAAAAACCCCTTTTCATCGTGCGCCATCTGTCAATCATCCCGTTGTAGCTCAACACGGTTGAATAACTGCAAGAAATATATAATGAAGGCCTTTGGTAAAACTAGTTTTATACTTTTTTTTTTTTATTTATATGACGCAATAAGCGTCAAAGTGCACCTGGACAGTTTTTCATTTTCATAAGAAGTCATTATTTTTTAAATCATGGGTGCCCTGTTTTAATTTGAAAGAAACATTTTTGCCAATTCTAATTTCACCAATTTCACTTAAAATTGAATCATATTTCCGCTAAAACCGAAAGTGATAAAAAAAATGTGACGCTGGTTGAATAAGTGCATATAAATTTTCTAATTTTATCAAATAATATCTATAAGGAAGAAAGTTTTGATCCAGTACGTCTGGTATAAGCTGTCCCATCGAAAAATGAATTTTTGATTATAAAAAAATTATTTAATTAAGTTTGATATTGTACAATATAAATTATTCTCGATTAAACTGTGTAGATAAATACATACACTTATTTTATTATTTCAAATATAACATCCTGTATATTCATATAACCCTTTTTTTAAAGAAAGCAATAAAAATTATTATTGAAGATATATGAATGATAATTCATATATATTTACTTACTCACGTTATTTTTCGGTTAGAATTAGGATAAGACATTTAAAAAAGCACCTACTTGTAGGGCAGCCATTGTATTTTATAGAATATTCGTAATTTTTTTTTTGACAGTGAAAACTAAAACTGTATTAAATTTAAAATTTATTCTTCAGTGGGACACCATTATTTAAAAATTATAAACACTTATGTTAACTGTAGTTTTAATTTTACCTTAGCTATTTTTAAAAACAAATTCAATGAAGCTTGCCGTATTTTCCGTTGCAAATATGTAATCTTGGCAACCGTAACAGTTTCACCGTCAGAGACTTCCGAATCGCTAGTTTTAACTTTGGAAAAGCCGAGACTGCATAAATTTAATAATCAATATAATATTTATTTGAAATACGTAATAATTTATACAGACTTTGAACTTGGTTCTCCCCAACTATCCAGGTCAATTGTAGCCGGAACATATTCTTTACGACCGTTGAAATTTGATTCTAGTTTTTTATTATCTGCATTAGCCGGTTTATTTTTCCTGAGTTTGGTACCTAAAACGATTCAATAAATAAATTAATATGTAAGATTTGTGAACTTAAAAATTACCTTACCACCTTTTTTCTCACGTAATGTACATATCGTAGATTCTGGAATACTTAATTGGGATGGTAGTAACTTTTGTGGTTTTATAAATTCCACGCCTTTAACACCATATAACATGTATGACCTGATTATGCCAAGCAGGACACCCAAGTTGTTGTTCAAGAATTCAATATCTTGCGATACAATGTTGTAAATCCCACATAAACACGAAATTAACATCTTCAAAGTGGAAATTTGCAATTTTAAGTGATAATGAATGAATATCCTACCTTATAATGTAGTAAATCCTTAAAATTCTTATCCCCATTTAAATAATTCATAAAAACATTCGAGCAGATATTTAAATGTGGTTTAATTTCAGAATTTGATTGCAATTCTTCTGTAGTTACAGTGCAGGCTTCTAAACACTGTGTAGCAAACATCGCTAGTTCTTCTTGACTTGTATTTTGCGCTAATAGCACCACAGGACTGTTATTGTTTAATACATCTTTTAATAACTAAAATATAAAATAAAAAGAAAGTTATACTCAACTTTAGTAGCTACAAAATTACTTACTCCTTTTGTATTGCGAGGATCAATTCTTAATAAAGCGTCAATAGTAATTAGGATCTCAAGCATAATTAGTTTATCAACTTGTTTTAGAGCTTTCATGCACCAGTCGATAGTAATCTTTAGAGTTCTTCCTTCCAACTGGAGGTGCTGATGAGTAACTAAATTTGTTACCAATCGGCAAATTTCGATACTAAAATATTGTCGTCGGGCTGGATGAGTGTGCAACATTGATTTATCAATAAAACACCTTTCTGAAAAATAAGAGATTGAGGTTATAATTTGACGCATCTATTATTTAAACAGTACAGTCGGATTTGTTATTATATGGTGCTTGTAATTTAGGTTGTTTAAATCTTCTAGTGTTTTATGTATTAATTCACTGTCGCCTTCTGTACGCGCGTATAGTAGTTTTGTAAATTTCGTTGATAAATCATCAAAAATGACAGAACTGTCACGAATCGTAGCCATGCTTACTAAAACAAGCGAGCCAATTATAAAAATAAAATCATATGGAGTATATGATGGTTTTATGAAGTATTTATAAATTTAATGGTTTCTATTAGGTTTTATTATATACATTATTATTTATGAAGGTGGATTTTTTCATATTGTTAATTGGAAATCTATGCCTTTTCGTTGTCATTTTGGTTGTTATATTGGTAGACTTGCTAAACAGCTGTTGCTGGTAGAAAACAGCTGTTCGCCGAAATCATCCGATCAAAAGGCGAAATATCAACGACCCCTTCGACCAATCATCGTTCAGTAGCGATCCGATATTCTCAAGATTCGCGACTCCTCCAGTGTTCTGTACGCGAGCTTGTTGGAGAGTCGTGATTCTTGTCGAAGGCGCACCATTTCCATTCACACAAGAGTTACAAAGGGGACACACTCGATACGCCCCCCAGGTATAATGTAAGTTGCACAACCCAGGACGAGGAGTGGCTGTGTTGTTGGTGGTGTAAGTGCCGTGGTGTGCGATACGAGAATATGTTTTGTTGATCCTAGTGTGTGTGTATAAGTGGAAGCACCAAAATGGCGGACTTAGAGGCGGTCTTGGCCGATGTCAGCTATTTGATGGCTATGGAGAAGAGCAAATGCACTCCAGCAGCTCGTGCCAGTAAAAAGATAATTCTTCCAGATCCAAGGTGAGTTACGCGCAGTCAAATGTGACCGTATGCATCTTTGCGAGCCTGCGGAATCTGCTCGATAGATACAGGGGTGTTTCTTTCGAAACCCGGCTAATATTGCCAAAGGGAAGATTAATAAATATGAGTTTTATTAATCGCAATTCATTTTCAATAACTTCAGGAAGTATTACGTGTTTCTACATGGTGGTAGGAAAAAATACAAGGTTCTTTCAGTCATATTAACGAGGTTAAATACATGTTATGCCTTCATCGGTCGGTGATTTCATTCAAAACTTCTGAGAAGATATTATTTCCTTAGCATCTGTTGTATTAACTACCCATGTTTAACAAGATATCTTACTCTTGATGAGAATATTTTGCAAATAGTCCCTTCAGTTATTAAAATTTCGCAGGCTATACTTCTATGGTGTTTCAAATATTCGATAGTAGAAAGAGTTGATTAATAATATCGACACAAACAATGCCGAAATTAATACAGATATTAGACTGATCAATATCAGGTGGTATTTAATAACAAAGGTGCATACAATGTGCCCGAAAATTGGCGCTAATTTATCAGATATTGTTGAGTACTTAGTGCACCTATTTTATTGGAAAGCGCTAAATGAAGGTACCAAAATCTAAAGCAAACAGATATTACAAGTGTGCAATTAACTGTATTCAGATTTTATTTAGTAAACTGTCACTCATATATCATTTCGATAACAGATGTTTTTTTTACTATAATATGTATATACAGCACGTTCTAGAGATTCTGAGAAATGCATGAATGAAATTAAATATATTTTTTGCACAATGCCAAGTACATATATAAAACGACCATTCATTTTTTCAGACCAGACTTTCGTGTTTTTAAACCTCTAACTAGGAACTCTTTCACATTTATATAACACTGAATGCTTTTTTAAATTAAATTATATCCTGCAAATTTAATTTTAAACGCAGCTTGTAATGTAATTTACCACAGCTAATGTTGAACATAAATATAACGTATAAAATTTCCTTTTACACAGGATGTGGCTATCCCAGTTCTAATATTGACTTTATTTTATCTGAGTCCGATAAAGGCTACTCGTACGAGAATTATGTATTACTATTACTACTGTGTACATTGATGTATGTATATATTTTCTTCTTTAAATCAGGAATTAAAAATTCGTCTTTCTTTAGAAACTACTTATTGTTAGTTTGTAAAAAAGAGGTTGAAGAAATAGGCTAAATTTGAATATTCGTACCTAATTTAGTTTCGTCAAATTTTGTTACTATTAGAAGTAGATTAGGGCTAAGAATTTGATATTTAGATGTTTAAACATTATTAAAAAATCGCAATAAAAGCAATCTCTACATATGTCATGTAACAATCGCTTATCTAATTATGCATATCACAGACTTTTATTATCAATCGAAGTTATTTATTTTAATAATAACTACAAAAAAATTACAAGCAGGTTGGACTATCCTGCCTAATCCACATTAAACTGAAACTCCTACAAGTTAAAAGTAAAAGTCAAGGCATGCCATGAATTATTTTCTTTAAATAAATGAAGTACGCATTTGATTATAAATACTTCAAGATCAGTTTACCTTAAAAAAATCGCTTAAAATGCAAAGGGGGTAAACATCCGTAGATCAGACAGAAATACTACCTAATTTCTCATCTTAAACCAAATAAATCTTAGACAGAAATAAGGAAAAAATGTAAACAGAAGTGGATCTATTCAGTCAATATAAAACCATTGGATAATGCATAAAAAGGATCACTGTATTAAAAATATGAATGGGTGAGTCCCAAAGAAGCAATTACCGAGCAAACCTACATATATTTTTAAATGGAACAATTAATCTACAGGCTGTAAGAAATGTGTCAAAAAGGTAGCAGGTTTACTAAGCTGTATATGTAAGTAAGAAAAGTGTTAAAGCAAGACTTAAAATTCTATCCGAAGATTTGCGTCAAATGGGATAATGTTTTCAAAAGCGTTAAAACTTTTATGTGGATATATGATTGGAAATAATTTTGACAGCTGTTATAATAAAGAGTTTACATAATAAATTACGCCAACCATATGTAGGGATGATAAAATGAGTTCGCAATTCAAAAAAAAAAAAAAAGAGGCACGCCATTTTTTATCATTAAGTTATCGACAAACAGTATCTCTCTATACTGCAGATTTAACATGTCAAGATAAATAAATCCGAGTGGATTACCGCATGTGTACCTAAATTAGCTTATAACGTATGATTTTATTCTTATATTTGCGATAACGAAAGCCCATGTAAAATATTGCGAAATCGCGTTATTTTCGTAAATTCATACAGTATTATGCACTTCAAAATTAAATGTGTTTTTTGTTATAATCAGCATTTTAAAACATAGAGTTATATAATGAAAATGGAACATTAACAACTTTTTAATGTTGGTGACATTGGATGAATAATTCAGTGGTAAATTTGAGTAGACAATTCGAGGTTATGATTATATTGCATGCTGTGACTAAGATAAACAGTTTATTTATTATATTGAGCAAATACAAATATTATAAATTCCTGGAATGAATTGTAGAGCAAGAAAATGTCTGTAATGCATTGACTTAGGGCAATGTTAACATCGTATATTCGGTATTAAAAAAAAAAAACTCACGGTATATCTATGTATGTAAGTGGAAAAATGTGTTTGTTTGGCAGATGGATCTTGGAATCCAGAAAATATTTAGATGCCCTATGTGTCTCTTATATTGGGACGAATGCAAACATGGTGCTACCGTCTTTAAAAAAAAAATACTGTTGAATCGTTTGTCTACTTCCATTTTATTACATTGTACCACTTGCTGCTCTCTAATAGTGAATTAACTTGACAGACGCTTATTGGGATGCTGTCAGGAATGTCTCGGATAAGATTCTCTTTTGGTGGAGATACTATTTTAAGAATTAAGGCGTTTATGTTAAAAATATTGAATCGTCGTAAAGCTTCAAAAGAAATGCTTGAGTGGCTTATTACACTTTATATAAGCACTTTAAATTAATTTAGTTTGGAATCGGTTTATGTTATAATTGCTTTAAATAGATTCTTAGATTTATTTAAATTGGCAATAATCTTTATTGAATTCTTACTTCGGAAATATTAGCGCCATATGCTTTTTACGTCAGCGTGAAACAACTTGAATATTTGAGATAGAAATGGTCAATTATAGACAATTTTAAAATGCTCTGTCTCGGAAGTATAAGAAACTAATGTTTTTTTTCTTATCATGTCGTTTTGAACCTCTTTTCTAATTTACCCGTCTTTTATAATTCTCTGAATGGATTATGTAATCCCATTATTATTGAATATCCCAAATACAGACACAAAAGAATTGTAAAAAATTATATGTTGAAATCCATGAATGTAGTATACAGTGTGAGTCTGTAATCTGGAATAAATTCAGTAAAGCGAAGACAGTATTTTTTCCGGAAATATGGTCGGACACGTCGATTAGTATTTTAAATTGCCCACTTTTTCATCTGAGAAAATTTTATACAGCGTGTCCTAAATTTGAGATATGACGTCATCGACAATTCTTTTAAATGGCAGCCCTAATTTTTAAAGGTTATATCAAATTGCGTACAAAATTTCAAGTTTTAAAAGTTTTTAAATGAGGAAAAAATACACAAGCCGATCTGACATTTAGATATGTAATCTAAAGCAAATTTTCGACGATTACTCAAGAGTAACAACAACTAGCAGTACATTAATAGATAATGTGTTCACGAATGTCCACTGCTCTATGATTCTTAAGACCACTATTAACATACATCTTTCTGATCATCTGGCACAGGTCGTGCAGTATGCAATCTCGGGCAGCGACGCCTCTGAAATAAAAACGAAAATGATCAGAAAAATTAATGTGCAGGGAACCGATGAATTTAAAAATTGGCTTAAAACCGATTATCAACTTCCTATCTTACCGATGCCAAGGAATTATTTACTACCTTCCATCTGTCCTTCATGGCTTGCTTCGATTGTTGTTTTCCTGAAACAAAAATCACAATTAATAATAGAACAAGGAAAGGTCATAAAATTGTTAATGATGATACCGTTAAACTGAGAAACAATCTAGATGCATGGGCTGTAGTCACAAAAATTACAAAGAGTGATGACTGCTACCAGATATATCGTTCAATGAAAATAGAATATCTTAAGGAAATAACGAATTCAAAACAAAAGTCTAATGCAGCGTTCATAGAAAAATCCAACGACAAAATTAAAGCTACATGGTCAGTTATCAACAAAGAAGCAAAATATCAGTCAAACAATAGCGACTTCAATTCCCTCTTGTCGGCTGATGATCTGAACAAATATTTCTGTGAAATTGGAGAGGACATGACATCTAGAACATATAGTAGCCAGTTATATCGAGACCTTTTAAGTAACTACCACCGAGAAACCACAAAATCGTTTTTCTTTACCCCAATCACACCAGAGGAGGTATACACCATTATAAGAAACTTAAAAAGCAAAAATACAAGAGACGTATACGGAATATCAACAAATTTGCTGAAATGTATAAACGAAGAGCTATGTGAACCACTGGCAATAATATTTAATATGTGTGTGCAACAAGGAGTATTTCCTAAAGAACTCAAACTAGCAAAAGTTACTCCAATACACAAACAGGGAAATAGAAACGAGTGTAAAAACTATCGGCCGATCAGCATACTACCAATCACTGTCGAAGATTTTTGAGCAAGCAATGGCGACGAGATTGAGCAAATATCTTGAGGATAACAACTCCCTGTCACCTAAGCAACATGGCTATAGGAAGACACGCTCAACCACTAGCGGGATATTGGAAATAGTTCGGCAGATTCACGACGCTTTCGATTCAGGCGCATCGGCCCAGATGACGCTCTTAGACCTGTCAAAGGCCTTCGATTCCGTGAATCATAATATCTTGCAAGAGAAGCTAAACAGTTATGGCATTAGGGACACTCCATTGGACCTTCTGAAATCTTACCTTGCTGGCAGGGTGCAATTAACGGACTGGAAAGATATACGATCCTCCCTCGGAGAGATTAAATCCGGCGTTCCACAGGGCTCCATCCTGGGGCCTCTCCTCTTTCTAGTTTATGTTAACGATCTTCCAACCAATGTCAGAGCATGTGAGGTCTGCCTCTACGCGGATGACACGTCATTGCTGGTACGTGCAGCTAATCCCTCAATGCTGCAGCGAGCGTCTGAGATAGTGGTGGAAAACGCAGAGCGGTGGCTAACCGCAAACCACCTAAAATTAAATGTTGAGAAAACAAAAACTATAACGTTTTCCACAAGGAGCGGAGAACTGTCTGGCGCAAACTTTCTGGGAATTACGATCGACAGTGGTTTAAAGTGGCACCAACATATACAGAACCTATGCGGCAAACTATCCGCTGCATTGTTTGCCATAAGGAGAATAAAACATACTGCGAACAACGAGGCAGCTAAGATCGTTTATCATTCATACTTCCACTCCATTCTCTCTTATGGTATAATGTTTTGGGGAATGTCGACGGAGGCGGACAGAGTATTTGTACTGCAGAAAAAAGCAATTAGAATTCTGTGTAACCTTGAATATAACTCGAGCTGCAGATCACATTTTAAGTCGCAGAATATACTTACCCTGGCATCACAGTATATTATGTCCGTCGTCACTTATACCCACCACAACAAGAACTTATTTACCGCGAACGGTTCTTACCACGAATATGCCACAAGGAACCGGGATCATTTGGGGCGACCACACCACCGCCTCAACTGTACGCAGAGATCGGTGGACTTCTGGGGGGCCAAGCTTTATAATCACCTTCCAGAGGAAATAAAACAGCTTCCGTCTGTGCCTTTCGTCAGGGAGTTGAGAAGGAGACTGATGCATGTGGAGCCATATTCAGTATCCGAATTTCTGCAGTTCCTATAGTAGTATATGTTGTGTTGTTCTGTTAGTCCCTCCTAAGTGCTCTTGTTTTATTATCTTTTTTAAATTTTATCTATTGACATAGTAATGTTTTTCTTGCTATATACAGTGAGGTCGTAAATGGTCCCCCCCTCCTGATAACTTTTGAATGGTGTGAGATAGAGCAATGCAACAAAAACTAAGTGAATTAGGATAATTTGTGGATTTTTTTGCCTATAGAGATAGCAACATGGCTTCTGATGTAAAATAGAGGGCGTAGCTATCTTTAAAATTTTAAATAGGAAGTAATTTCATTTAGAAGCTCATTTGGAAGATTTTCTATTACTTTTATGGCAATGCAAACAGTTTTATGATTTTCGAAATTTTTTACGCAACCTTATCAAGGATTATAATTGGTAGTACTTACGTTACTTTTTCTATAGCCTCGTATAAATATTGTGGTTTTATGAGACTTAGGAAGCGATTGCTGTAAAATATGACATATTTTACAGTATGACGTTTTTTGCAAATTTAGCAAAAGTGTCTTATCTGTCAGTGTATGTGTCATGTGTGTGGTTATTTATGTTACAGATTACTGTAATTACAGGTTTGCTGTCCACTATACCCAAAAGCGAATACGAGGGCTATCGAAAAAGTAACGTAAGTACTCCAATTATTAATCTTGGATAAGTTGGTAAAAATTTCGAAAATCGTAAAACTGTTTGCATTGCATAAAAGTAATAGAAATATCTTCCAAATGAGCTTCTAAATGAATTACTTCCCTATTTAAAATTTTAAAAAGATGCTACGCCCTCTATTTTACATCAGAAGCCATGTGCATATCTCTATAGGCAAAAAAATCACAATATCTCTAATTTCACTTAGTTTTGTTTCATTGCTCTATCTCATACCATTCAAAAGTTATCAGGAGGGGGGGAACATTTACGACCTCACTGTATATATATTATATGTTTTTTTGTATTATATTTTTCTCATATATGTATACTTTGACCAATTCACCACGTGAAAGCTAAAACATTATGACAATTGATGTAATGGTAAAATTGCAAAAATAAATGTATCTATCTATCTATCTATCTATCTATCTAAAATTTCAATTTTGTGGGTTTCAGTTAAATACGGCATTATGGTCGATTTGTTGAAAAACAAACGGTGTTTCTCACGAAACGACAAACTAATAAGTGTCCTCGGTCAATACGAGTCGAATACTAACTTCACTTCTTACTTATTTTTATTACCCTTGTTTTTTGACATTGTGATAAGACGTCAACCTGGTTTGAAAAAAAAAAATGATAAACAAAAACCCTTTGACGTGCCATTTTTAAACTTCATAAAAATAAATTTGATTAATAAATCTACTTAACATTAAAATAGATGCTCCAGAATTACTACCATCGGTATCAATAACGGGGACAGTCGAGAGAGACAGTTTCATTATATTCGCAAGCATTGTTTAATTATTATCGTCCGAAAGATATTTAAATGTGTGCCTACTAAACATTTATCGGATTATAAGGGGTCATCAGCTATTGTCGTCTCCGAGAATAAGTTGTTGATACCACGTAACCTCATCTCTAAACTAAAAACTAAACTAAACGATTCGCAGATGGCTGCTTCTGTCTTATAGACGTATAAACAAAGGCGGGAAGTTTATCGAAAGTCTGATATGTATGAATTCCGTGATCGATAGCATATTATCCAATTTTAAGGCAGATTTGGCCTGCGGATTATTACAGTTGCCACGTTGTATACACAGCAACTCGGTTAACGTTTAATTTACAATAGAAATGATTCCTAGTTGCCACGGGCGAGCGAGCAGACTAGTATGAGATGTATCTGCCCTACACGGAGAGGTAAAATTTGTTTATGCCATAAAATTGTGTATGAGAGATAAATTATTCGATTCTGGGCATAGAAATATGTAAATTAGAAAGAAGAATTGATCTGTGGCATAATTACGAAGTGACCAGATAATTTCTGTTGATTTCTGAAACAGCAGGCGGAGAAATTATTATATTTATTATAAAGTTTATATATAGAAAGTGATGGAAAATATTATGCGCTAGATATTAATTTCGGAGATATGGAAAAGTTTCGACATGTAATAACGATGAAGTCAACACGTATTATAAAGTAAATATTAGGCTTAAGCATACACTGATATGTTATAAGTATGCTGCTGCTATATAGTGATTCATGTGTAAAGATAAATCAATTGAAATAACATCCGATATCGGGTGTTCAATGCAAGAACCAACTAGGGTACCAAGTCCGTCTTTACAATTTTTTCTAGAGATGAAAAAAAAAGAGAGAACACTTTTGTCAATTTATTTTAACAAGCCGTCGCGATTGGCAAGAGTTTCTTAGAAAATATTTTATGGACGGACAAAGCCGAATTTAGCAAGAATTACCGGTGTGAACTTGGCAAGCAACTTTATTAAAAAAAAATAAACGTAGTACGGTTCGATTGTACTTCGTTTGTACCCGTTTGTACCACCTTCAGTTTCGTTTGTACCTCAAAGGTTAAAAAAATAGAAAGGGTTAAAAAAAAATTCAGCAAGCAAGTACAAGATATTTAAAAACGGACAACGCCATTCGAAAAGAGCATCGTTTGTACCCGTTTGTACCACCTTAAGTTTCGTTTGTACCTCAAAGGTTAAAAAAATAAAAAGGGTTAAAAAAAAATTCAGCAAGCAGTACAAGATATTTAAAAACTGACAACGCCATTCGAAAGAGCATCGTTTGTAACCCGTTTGTACGCACTTCAGTTTCGTTTGTACCTCAAGGTTAAAAAATAAAAAGGGTTAAAAAAAAATTCAGCAAGCAAGTACAAGATATTAAAAAACGGACAACGCCATTCGAAAAGAGCGTTTGTACCCGCGTTTGTACCACCTTCGTTTTCGTTTGTACCTCAAAGGTTAAAAAATAGAAAGGCTAAAAAAAATTTCAGCAAGCAAGTACAAGTTATTTCAAAAACGGACAAGTCAATCGAAAGAAACATCGTTTGTACCCGTTTGTACCTCCATTTAAATCGTTTGTACTTCCACCAAACGGAAGTAGAAACATTTTGAAAATAAGTAAGTTGGCGAGAGAATTTCGCCTATTTTTTGAGATATCGAAAAACGGCCAAATGCTATTCGAAAGGAGCATCGTTTGTACCCGTTTGTACCTCTTTTACATCGTTTGTACTTCAACGAACCGGAAGTAGCGACAATCTAAAAATATGTCGAAGAGAGAAATTTGGCTATTTTTTAAGATATCAAAAAACGGCCCAATGCTATTCGAAAGAGCATCGTTTGTACCGTTTGTACTCTTTTTACATCGTTTGTACTTCAACGGAACCGGAAGTAGAGACAACTTCAAAGTATGTCAAAGTGAGAAATTTGGCTATTTTAAGATATCAAAAAACAACCAGAACTATTTCGAAAAAGCATCGTTTGTACCGTTTTGTACCTCATTTAAATCGTTTGTACTTCAACCGACACCGGAAGTAGAAGCAATTTGAAAGATATGAGAGAGAAATTTCGCTAGATGTTCGATTCAAATTCGTTGAACATGCCGCTACAGGTACAATTTGAGTATCTTTTTTATAATCTCCGCTAGCAGAGGTCCATAACAATTAGTATAAGAAAAGTATAATTTGGTGTTAAATGCATATATTTACAACCGGTATCTGCAACCAAAGATAGAATATATAATAAGAGTTGGTTTAAAACAACATACATATTTAAGAATATACTAAAAGTCTCACACACTAAAAATTAAATACATAGCTAATTAATAAATAATGGTCACATTACTAGTTGTCTGACCTAATTTTGGCAAATGGCCAGAATATCTGTATTTCTATGTTTTCTAAAATAGGGGATGGGATCTAGGTCAATTAAGACAAAAATGTAACATAAATGTAACTACTTCCGACTTCGCTAAGTACAACGATTTCAAAAAAGGTGCAAACAGTTGCAAACGATATTCTATCGAATAGTAGCGTTAGCCACTTTGCGATATCTCAAAAATTAGCAACATTTTCTTGTCCGAGATTTTTCAAATGTCTCTACTCCGGTTCCTTTGAGATACGACGATTTAAAAGGAGGTACGAACGAGTACCTTGGCCGTTTTTTGATAATCAAAAATATAGCAAATTTCTCTCTCTGACATTTTTTTAATTGGCTCTACTTCCGGTTTGATTAAGTACAAACGATGTAAAAAGAGGTACAAACGGGTACAAACGATGCTCTTTCGAATAGCCTTGGCCGTTTTTTGATATTCTTAAAAAATAGCCAAATTTTCTCTTTTGACATATTTTTAATTGTCACTACTTCCGGTTTGGTTGAAGTAAAAACGATGGTAAAAGAGGTACAAACGGGTACAAACGATGCTCGTTCGAATAGCCTTGGCCGTTTTTTGATATCTTAAAAGAAGCCAAATTTCTCTCTTTGACATATTTTGAATTGTCACTACTTCCGGTTTGGTTGAAGTACAAACGATGGTAAAAGAGGTACAAACGGGTACAAACGATGCTCTTTCGAATAGCCTTGGCCGTTTTTGATATCTAAAAGAAGCAAATTTCTCTTTGACATATTTTGAATTGTCACTACTTCGGTTTGGTTGAAGTACAAACGATGTAAAAGAAGTACAACGGGTACAACGATGCTCTTTCGAATAGCCTTGGCCGTTTTTTGATATCTTAAAAATAGCCAAATTTCTCTCTTTGACATATTTTTAATTGTCACTACTTCCGGTTTGGTTGAAGTACAAACGATGGTAAAAGAGGTACAAACGGGTACAAACGATGCTCGTTCGAATAGCCTTGGCCGTTTTTTGATATCTTAAAAAAGCCAAATTTCTCTCTTTGACATATTTTGAATTGTCAATACTTCGGTTGGTTGAAGTACAAAACGATGGTAAGAGGTACAACGGGTACAAACGATGCTCTTTCGAATAGCCTTGGCCGTTTTTGATATCTTAAAGAAGCCAAATTTCTTTCTTTGACATATTTTGAATTGTCACTACTTCCGGTTTGGTTGAAGTACAAACGATGGTAAAAGAAGTACAAACGGGTACAAACGATGCTCTTTCGAATAGCCTTGGCCGTTTTTTGATATCTTAAAAAATAGCCAAATTTCTCTCTTTGACATATTTTTAATTGTCACTACTTTCGGTTTGGTTGAAGTACAAACGATGAAAAAGAGGTAAAAACGGGTAAAAACGATGCTCTTTCGAATAGCCTTGGCCGTTTTTTGATATCTTAAAAATAGCCAAATTCTCTCTTTTGACATATTTTTAATTGTCACTACTTCGCGTTTGGTTGAAGTACAAACGATGGTAAAGAGGTACAAACGGGTAAAACGATGCTCGTTCGAATAGCCTTGGCGGTTTTTTGATATCTTAAAAGAAGCCAAATTTCTCTCTTGACATATTTTGAATTGTCACTACTTCCGTTTGGTTGAAGTACAAACGATGGTAAAAGAGGTACAACGGTACAAACGATGCTCTTTCGAATAGCTTTGGCCGTTTTTGATATCTTAAAGAAGCCAAATTTCTCTCTTTGACATATTTGAATTGCACTACTTCCGTTTGGTTGAAGTAAAAACGATGGTAAAAGAAGTACAAACGGGTACAAACGATGCTCTTTCGAATAGCCTTGGCCGTTTTTTGATATCTTAAAAAATAGCCAAATTTCTCTCTTTGACATATTTTTAATTGTCACTACTTCCGGTTTGGTTGAAGTACAAAACGATGGTAAAAGAGGTACAACGGGTACAAACGATGCTCGTTGAATAGCCTTGCCGTTTTTTTATATCTTAAAAGAAGCAAATTTCTTCTTTGACATATTTTGAATTGTCACTACTTCCGGTTTGGTTGAAGTAAACGATGGTAAAAGAGGTACAAACGGGTACAAACGATGCTCTTTCGAATAGCCTTGGCCGTTTTTTGATATCTTAAAAGAAGCCAAATTTCTCTCTTTGACATATTTTGAATTGTCACTACTTCCGGTTTGGTTGAAGTACAAACGATGGTAAAAAAGTACAAACGGGTACAAACAGCTCTTTTCGAATAGCCTTGGCCGTTTTTGATATCTTAAAAATAGCCAATTTCTCTCTTTGACATATTTTTAATTGTCACTACTTCCGTTTGGTTGAAGTACAAAACGATGGTAAAAGAGGTACAAATGGGTACAAACGATGCTCTTTCGAATAGCTTGGCCGTTTTTTGATATCTTAAAAAATAGCCAAATTTCTCTCTTTGACATATTTTGAATTGTCACTACTTCCGGTTTGGTGGAAGTACAAACGATTAAAATGGAGGTACAAACGGGTACAAACGATGTTCTTTCGATTGACGTTGTCCGTTTTTGAATAACTTGTACTGCTTGCTGAATTTTTTTTAGCCCTTTATTTTTTAACCTTTGAGGTACAAACGAAAACGAAGGTGGTACAAACGGGTACAAACGATGCTTCTCGAATGGCGTTGTCCGTTTTTAATATCTTGTACTTGCTTGCTGAATTTTTTTTTAACCCTTTCTATTTTTTTAACCTTTGAGGTACAAGCGAAACTGAAGGTGGTACAAACGGGTACAAACGAAGTACAATCGAACCGTACTACGTTTATTTTTTTTTAATAAAGTTGCTTGCCAAGTTCACACCGGTGCAAGAATTGACTTTTTAATTGCCACAATACGCATTATTGAAATGACGTAAATCCACATCCATGTTTTTTAATACAAAAACAAAAACATAACAAAATTATTTTAGAATAGGCAATATACAGGGTGATTCTCAATATATGTGACAAACTCTAAGATCAGAGAGGGATTTATACCAGAAACTATCATTTTATGGAGCACGTACTTTGAACAAGATCTGGTACTCTATGTTGCGTGCTCGTACCGCACATAGAACACACTCGGACCAAGACCAATCGGAAGCGTCTGTCACGTCTGTTATACAGGCACCGACTATATACAGGGTGATTCTCAATATATGCGACAAACTTTAAGCGCTGATTCCTGGGGTTATTTTAATCATAAAAGTTACTAAAACATATGTCCAAATCGCTTAGTTCTAAAGTTGTATAATGTTTAATAGTACGTTAACATAATTAATGTTTTTATTATAAATTAACAAAATAATTAGTAAAACAAAATTAACTTATACTAACTGTTGAAAATGACCGCCCCCAACTGCAATACAATACTTCTATCCTCCGTTGTATTGACTGGCGAGTCCGTTCTAAAATACCAGGGGTATTTCGAATTGTTTGAAAAGCTGCGATAATACGATTTCTCAGTTCATCGACATTTTCAATGGGAGTCGTATAAAACTAATGATTTGAGGTGACCCCAGAGAAAAAGTCAAAGAATTTAAGTCTGGAGAACGAGGAGGCCACGGTTGTGGACCTCCCCGTCCTATCCACCGATCTGATACGTATTGTCCAAAAACTCGCGAGCAACTACACTAAAATGCGCTGGAGCACCGTCTTGCATAAAATACATTTGTAATCTTAATTGCAACGGAACTTCTTCCAGCAGTAGTGATAGCTCCTCTTCAAGAAAATTGCTGTATACCTCGCCATTTAACCGCATCGGTAAAAAATGTGGACCTTTCAAGTGATCTCCAACAATTCCGGCTCACACATTGACAGAGAATTGATGTTGATGACGGGCATTCACTAGTTCGTGCGGATTTTCTTCGGCCCATATGTGATTATTATGGAAATTAATAATCGCGTTTCTAGAGAAAGTAGCCTCGTCGGTGAAGAATATTTGAGCCAAATAGTCAGGATTTTGTGCGATTTTGTGTTGCATCCATTGACAAAAAACCACTCTTTGCGGAAAATCTGCCGGCAAAAGTGCCTGCACCCGTTGAATGTGATATGTATACAACAGTTGATCTTTCAATATTCTCCAAACTGCAGCCTGACTAATGTTTAAAGCAAACGCAATTTTTGTGGTGCTTGTAGTAGGATGTTCCTCAATATCATTTAGTACTTCAACTTGTGGAGTTCTCACTGTAGATGGGTGCCCGTTATCAGTCGTCCGTTTTTTAAAATTTCCCGTTTCACTAAGACGTTGGTGAAGACGGGCAAATACTGAATGATGTGGGTTGATACAGTTCGGGTATCGTTCTTCATAAAGACGTCTAGCAGTACGCGAATTTCCATTGGCCAGACCGTAAACGAAATGCATTTCACACATATCAGCATTCGTGTAATTCATTTTAGAAAACAGAAACTGGCAATAAACTGAATGAATACTCCGACAAGTATTGACAAATATTGAAATGACAAATAAACAATTCCCTCTCAACACAATAGTTTTTGAAGAACCAACTGTGATATTATATCGTGTTAGTCATAGTTCCTAATTTATTATTAAACATTCAATAACTTCAATAACCGTTTTGGACATATACTCATATGAACTTTTATGAACAAAAGAACCTCAGGAATCAGCTGTTAAAGTTTGTCGCATATATTGAGAATCACCCTGTATGTGAGGAGAATATAAATTGTCAAATTTACAGAATCCATAAATTAGCGTTGCTAATAAATTTTCAACGTTAAGTGATGTAAGTTCACAAAAAATCTGTGTACTATAGCGCAGAATAACCGAATATTTTACGTTAATTCGTTCTACATTATAGTCCTTAGTACAACGAGGGCTATCAATCAATAAAACATAAATGTAATTTTTATTACACTGGCTAAAAGTTCTGCTTTTCGACATTTTGATTCAGGATTTGAACGTGCTGTTAAATGAATCTACCTAAGATTGGATTTGTCTGTTATTGCATTGCATGCACCCAGTACCATAGTTTTCAGCGCCCTGGGGCATTTGAAGATTTGAAGCCCCTCCTGTTTGCCTAAATGTGTTGGAAAATATTTCATTCTAATCAATTTAGCGCCCTCTGGATGCTGCGCCCACGGCAGATGTCTTCCCTAAGCTATGCTACTGCGTGCACCTTTCATTTAGATTTCTGTTGTGATGGACTTATGGTTTCCTCTTATAGATGTTAGTCCTTTGGACCTGATTGAATATTTTGAGTGAACCAAGTAAATTCTATATATCCTCTTCGTAATATTAGATTTGCTTACGTTACTTGCAGGATTAAAAATAAATGAAACCAGTAAATAAGCAGAAAGCGTATCTCTAATCTTATCAAAACTTATTACGCAGGAGATGATATTGTGTCTAATGTTTATGATTATACACTCTAAAATAAAAACAATTCTAAAAATAAATAAAATATTTTCCCATAGATAAGAGAAATAATACTAAACACATTTTTTAGAAATAAAATTACTTCTAAACATACCAAACCACTTTTAGCAATAAGGGAAGTATTATTAAATATATTGCTTTCAAAAATAAAAGCTCTTCTAGTAATAATATAAACTGCTTTGAGAAAGAAAGTCAGATATAAAATTGTTTAAAATTAAAAAAAAAAAAACCAAGATTCTATGCAACAGCAGGATAAGAGGAAATTAAGATAATAAATTCTCAAAACAATCTCCATCCTGAAATGCACAAGACTCTAACCTATCAACAAAATTTCTACCAACATTGGATAATGTTTCGGCTGATACGTTTATCATGCAATCTACATAGTGTTTCAAAATGAATTACATCTCGGTAGGTACTCAGTATCTAGTACTTGCATACTATAAAAAGCTGCTTACCTTTTTTGATAAGTAATTATATTTCCAACGTCATTTTGTAAGTAGCAATATAACTTTTCCTGGACAGTTTTTAACTTAACACTACTACATAATTATATACCGATTTTCTTTCTTGTTATATTTAATCTTTTCTTTCATTTTTATGTGTATGTGTATGTATATTTATCATTGACCATTGTACAATGTACAAGATAAAAAAATATTGACAATGTATGTAATGGTAAAATTGCATAAAATAAACTTGAAACTTAATGTACACATTGCAAGAACATATTCTTATTGTTGAAGCATATTTCCCAAGTGCACAATTACTTAATGGCGAATGGCAATATTCCTACGCTGAATGTAGGCGACATCAGTTTCGCTTGCAGTTTCCTAATAGAGTTGTGGATAATACCGCTTTACAACATCTTATTCGCTTAGTGTTGGAAAAGTTTCAGATTACAGGATCTGTTTTAAAAGACAAAAGTTCTGGTAGACCACGTACACAGCAAAATATTGTTAACCACCTAGAAAACCTCGTTGGCGAAAACCCATATTCATCAGTTCGTCATACAAAGTATCAGTTCATCAGATCTTACTTAGAGATCACGCTAGCACGGATAATTTATTGCAATTTTTTTCAAGAAAATTTTAATTCTTGATCTAAGTTTTTTTTACTGATGAAGCATGCTTTCATTTAAGCAGGTTTGTAAATAAACAAAATTACAGAACATTATTTTAATTATTTTGAATAATTTAGTTCAATTATTATATGCATTTTTTTTATTTATACGAAAATTCCATAAAATAACGTGGTTTCGATATCGGACGCGTAGATTCTTGATTATTGCACGTCAGTCTTTTTCACGACGACTTACCGTTCGCCTGACACCTACACTGAGAGAAATATCCTTTTCATTTAAAAGGAACTGCATCAAACCAAAAGTTTTTGCACTTTCTATATGGCCAACATGATTTGGTGTTTCCTTGAAAAGGAATATCATTTTAAATTCAAACATTTCTTCGGAAATAATATATTTTTCGTTGAAACAGTTTATTCTTTTAAGTGGAAGATATTGATAGTTGATTCAAGTCCTCTTTATTTTGAACTTGAAAACAATGCAGATTGGCAGAAAACCGTAAGCATGTTGATTCAAGAGGTTTTTCCTTTTCTATTATAAAATATTAATCAAAACTAAGGTGCATTCTATTTAATTACGGTTACTTTTCGTCAAAAAGCATGTACTTAAGAAGAAAATAGTCTTCCGGCAAAACAGCACGCTACTTTCAATTAAAATAAACACTTTTCTGAGAAAAGATATTCTTTTCGTTGAACATGATAAAAACCAAAAGTTATAAAACTTATCATTTAACGCAATATCTTTTCTCAGTGTATATATATGTCGTATTATAGTATGTATTGCTGAAGTAGAGAAATTTTAAAATGATATATAACTTACGATCGAATAAATACGATATGTTAGACAAAAGTGTCTTTGAAAGGAGTTCGAGAACTCCCCGAACCCCTCCATTAGATACTGGCGCGTGTGCGAATGCAGTGCCGCCGATACTTGACCTCGCAAAAACGACTTCGTCTGCAAGATCTTCTGAAAGGCCCCCTACCCTACGTCGTTTCCTATACATCAACTACCTTCAATACGAACACAATTTCTAATCCGAACCCTCAAACCCCACTTGGAACTAATCCCTATACATCAACTCCCTTCAGTACGGGCGCAATCCCAAAAACCATTTTAAAAAAGAAAACCCGTCCATTACCTCATGCATTACTTCCACCGTAAATACGTTTACAATCTCTAGCATCACAAACCCAATTTGCACACCAATGGTCACATTATCGGCAGAAAAACTTTTAGCTATAGATATACCTTTTGATAGGGACGATGGTTCTCGAATCTAACCAGTGACTCTAATGTTCCAGAGCCATACATTAGCTCCTTTCCTACCCAACTTGAGCAAACGCTTCTGGAGAGAAGAAATGTAAACTTACCTCTTATAGAAACACACACCGTTCCTCGCAAAATAAATTCGCATCAAATGTTTCAAACTACCAACATCAATACTGCGCAAAATTTAACCATTTCCAACATGAGTGCGTAACCCAAATTTGCCTAAATTTGTGGGTCCACCTACTTTTAATCCTAGTCAGCATGATGCTGTAGAATTCCTAAAGGCTTATTCATCAGACACAGAATACAATGCGTGGAATGATAATTTAAAATTATGTTACTTTCCAAATTATCTAATGGGAAGTACAGAAGCATGGTTTAGAATTAAACCATATTTGTCAGCGTATCAGCATGGATTTATGCCTGGGAGGTCGACCACTACCAGTTTGATTAAGATTACTCAATTCGTATCTACGACGCTAGATCAACGTAAGCAAGTGGATGTCATCTATACAGATTTTGCAAAAGCCTTTGACTCTCTTGATATCAACATACTTTTGATAAAGCTTGATTGCATCGGGTTTTGCCCTTCGCTTATCAACCTGATGGAGTCCTATTTGAGAGACAGAAGTGCGTATGTTACTTACAATGGTTTTTGTTCCGATACCTTCTCAGTGACGTCAGGAGTACCGCAGGGTTCTCACCTAGGCCATTTGCTTTTTAACATATCATTAATGATTTGCTAGAAAGGCTAAAGTGCGATCGATTGGGCTATGCGGATGACTTGAAAATCTATACCATTGTTGATGATAATATTGATTGTATTAATTTGCAAACAAACCTTACACTGATCGATGAATGGTGTGCCTGCAACCGCATATCTTTAAATGTCAATAAGTGTTCTGTAATATTTTACAGATGTTCTTCTACCATTATGTATGACTACTCAGTTAAGGCTGGAGTAATTGCTAGAAGCGATGTGGTTCGTGACTTAGGTGTGCTGTTTGATTCTCGGATGAGCTTTTCTGGCCATATAACTAATATTTGTTTGTCCGCTTCCAAGACTCTGGGATTTTGTTATAAGATCATGCTGCAACTTCACTAACCTACATGCAATCAAAAGTTTATATTATGCTTTAGTTCAAAGTAAATTGGAATATGTTTCTTTGGTGTGGTATCCTTACTATACCTACCAAATATTAGCCATTGAGAAAATACGATTTTTGAAATACTTATCATTCAGAGTCTCGGGAACCTATCCAGAACGTGGCACAGACTATGGTGCGCTGCTAGTACAGCATGATTTTCAGTCACTGTCAGATAGACGAGATAGATACAGTGCCAAGTTTTTACACAATGTGTTAACGAATATTGTAGACTCACCATCTTTGCTTGCCTGTATTAATTTCCATGTTCCAACACAAAATACGCGATTAATGTGTTAGTGAAGTCCCCAGTGTTCCACATGGTAAATAATTTCAATAAACTGTCCTCTGGTAGTGATATCAATTAAGTTTACCTTTTAGTTTCCTGCTAATGCTATTAAGTTATATTACGTAATAAATTTTCCACTTCTGTATTATTTTGTTTCAAAATGTATATTAATGTTGATTTTTTATTACAACATGTCAGTTTACTTATTAGAAATGGTTAAAATAATTGTATCGTGCACTTATTTTGCCTTATTCTGGGATTTCTAGGTAATGGTCTTTATTATATTTGTATGCAACGTAGTTTGATGTAGTGTTTATTTACCAATGTA
>RXPK01001836.1:0-67103 GCA_004143645.1 Protaetia brevitarsis
ACACAGTTTATGTAGCCCTTTCGTCTGATATAGCTATTTATATACAGGGTGTACCAAATAAAAAAGTAAATTTTGCTTGGTATTAACCACTGATGCTGGGTATCAACTACACGACATATAAAACAAAACCGCCGACACCGGATTTCATCATTAAATAATAAAAAAAAAAAGTAAAATTTAGAAGCCAAAAATTCTTTAGTCGGGCCTGATGTAAGAGAAACGTCATGTTAAGCACCCGCTAAAACCTGGTATAATGTATAAAATACATGCACTCATTCATATTATCTTAATGGTATGCCGTAAGTTCATTTAACGTCATTCTGAATAAATAAAGGCCAATCGGCAGTGATGCCTTTGGTAAAAATAGCAAAAACTGAGGCATTTTTAAATTTCTTCTTTTTAAAATACAACATTCCTTATTTGGTTAAGAGCAGTTCTACGTAAGTCTATAAAGTATTATTTTTTAATATCCTGCATAGACGTTCGAGTTCCACCGGACTATGACGCCTTAAGTACTTGACAAAAAACGTAAATATTTTTCTTTTGTTGTTGTCGAATCGAAGTTAGTTGTTAATAAACGTACCAACATCGAATTGAGTTATTTCTTTTGGATTTATTTAATCAAATAACGCAAAATAAATTAAGTCGAATTCACAAAGAAATAAATGTAGATACAGAAATTTGAAAACACGCCTTTTCACTATGATGTCGCGCGAAATGAATCCTATACATTCCCGCCTTTTCCGATGCATCAAGCCTTCGATTTTCTTTATATGAAATCATGATGCTGCCTGAAAAGGGTCGTTTTCTCTAGACGGGAAAAATTTAAATAAAATGTTCGAAAAATGCCCTTGCACCCAAAGCGACGACCACACAAAACTAGACAGCGTAATAGCTGAATGATATGCGTATGTGAGGGTATAGTCGGACACCATTTAGGTTGGGCACCAGGTGCGGCTAAGCCATGGCATTTATTTTTCTCGTTAATTGCTTACAGATAGACCCGCCTTGTGCATTAGACCTTTTTGATCGCTATATGATTACAGCTGCTACATATTATGTATATTTACTCTCTATAGCTGGTTACACCCTGTTATTGTGCTTATTTGACTGACATGAGGAAATCCGGTTATAATCACTCTATTTGGCATTGAGTACTGTATATAGACCTGAATTAAATAATTATACAGGGTGTTCACAAAATTATGATTTTTTTTCATATTTTTTTTTGTATTCTAAATGAGCATTGGAGTCTCAGTGTTGGGTGAAAGCAAACCAACCTTTGTTCTTTTGTGGATTAACTGAGAAGTCCTTGTGAAGGCCACGCCTTCGTCCACCGTATCAGAAGTAAATATTACAGGGCAGTAGTCTTGAACAACATATATAAAATCTCTCGTGATTGTAAACTCTCTTGGTTTTTTAGTTTTTGTATTAGAAATTACAATTAGTATTGCGGATCTCAAAACTCTATGTGGGAAATTTTAATGTTGTATTTAGAAAACGCAAGCTATATTTTAGTTTCAGGTAAAGTACTTTTTCTGTTAGCAGCACGACAAAACGTTACTAGGAAAAGTTGTTTAGAATAAAAAGCTATGAAGTTATGCAAAATTTCAGAATAATCGGTCAACAAAATCACCGTCTCAGGTGGGCTTGAGGCTAAAGCAATTGACAAATCGTTCTGAAGTTTCGCATAACTTCATAACTTTTTATTCTAAACAAGTTTTCTTCATTTAGTCATGTCATGATCGAAGCTTAGGGTGGGCAACTTGAGCTTGGTGCTCATTGTACCATCCCTATTGATTCTCTTATTTCACCACTCGAGCAGTTGGGTGTGACCTATATAAAGCCCAGTATCTTGCCCAGTGGAAACTTGAAAGACCTTCGAGGACTCCAATAGATCTCTCCGAATATTTCTGCCTGAGTACCTTTAGTTCCTCACATGTGCAGATTACATGTAAACTCGTTTCCTCCTGTAGTTCGCATCTTCTACACACGGTTCGCTTACACGGCCTGTGTTGTACAGATGCTTTTCCAGAGACAGTGTCCAGTTACCAACCCAGTAATGGTTTTAACTTCTTTCTTACTGCGCTTGAGTAGGTATCAGAGAAACTACCATCCCCCATTCCCATCACGCTTTGGGTATGGAGTTGACCTTCAGTCGACCTCCATCTCTTTGTACTTTCTTTATCTAACCAGTCCAGATCTCCCCCTTCTTGCGGAATCTTTAGTAATCCACATACGGCTCTGGGAGCCATGAAGTGTGCTCTTAGAGTCCTCCTTGGCTAGTTCATCGGCTATTACGTTGCCCTTATATCCTCATGTCCCGGCACCCCAAAATCAGAGACACCGTGTTGTCTCGTGCCAGTGCATTGAGGGATTGTTTGCAGTCCCTAACTAGTTTTGACCTAGTTACAAGGTTTTGAGACTGCCTTAATGACAGCCTGGCTGTCAGTCATTATTATTAATTTTCCTCCTCATGGTAGCCCCCTTTTGCAATCATTTCTGCCACAGGCTGCAAGGGCGAATACCTCTGCCTGGAAAACCGTTGTTTCCCCAGGCTTATGAATATCCTTTGATTAAAACTGGGCCCACAAATACCGGCTCCTGTCTCCTGGCTGGATTTGGATCCATCCGTGTACCAGTTTTCGTTAGCAGTGATTTCACTAGGTGCCTGGTCTCTGTTTGGTATGGAGATTTTCACCTTTTCAGTGAAGATAATTTCGGGTACCATGCTGTCCGTGGGCATTTGTAGCAATGGCCCGTCCAGCAACGTGCCCGTAGTATAAGTGTGTCCTCCCACCCTGAAGTTGGGATGCCACAGGTTGTTGCGCTTTCAGTCTAAGGATCGCATTCATTGCCTCCGCTCTCATAAGAGTTCCAGCGGGGGAGGCCACAATGGTCTCCAAAGAGGCGGTCCCTGTACTGTTAGTTGCCGGCCAGTGAATACCCAGCAATGCCTGTCTCTGGACAGCGGTCAGCAGCTTCGCTGCGGAGGACACTTCTGTCCTCCTCCACCAGACCACTGCCCCGTATGTTATCGCCGTCTTCTCACGGCAGTATATAGCCAATGGATCATCTTCGGCTTTAATCCCCAGGTTTTGCCAGCAACTCTCCTGCAGCGCCAGAATAGTTGCGTGGCCCTGGTCGTTGTTTAAACTAAGTGATTTTCCAGCTCAGTTTCGCATCAAAGGGTAACACCCAAATACTTTTACTTCTTGGTTAATTGTAACCCTGCCAAACAGTCTAATGCCACCTAGGTCATTGAGTTTTCTCATATTGGTAAAGGCAACCAACTTTGTTTTTTTGTGGATTAACTGAGAGTCCTTGTGAAAGGCACCACTCCTCCAAGTTTTCTTAATACTTTAGTATAGTGACAACTGAAAAGATACTTTATCTGAGCGAAAATAGTTTTGCTTAACTGTAAAAGCCTGCTTGATTTTATAAAATCGAAAATAAACTAAAAATAAGTTTCAAACCAAGTAGGGTTTATTTCCCAAATGTGAAATTCCTACCCATTTTTTTTTTGTCGATTATACCTATTGTGAACTCAATCCGGGGACACCTGTATAATTGCTCAGCACAAATTTTGAACCCCCTTGCTAATGACTGTCAATTTTCAAAACATATCATTAAGTATATTTGAGACAACCAAAATTAATGGTATTAAAGTACATATAAAGAAAAGTTGGCAATGCATGTTAAAAACAAAGATATGATTACTATCTTAAAGCCTATTTCTGTAACACTTGATAAAATACAAAACAACGAATGTTTTATCGCCCGTTCTGTGTATGGAAAAACATAAAAAATAACTTGGATGTTACATAACACGTAGTTATTAAAAAACATTATCGATAGGTATAACATGGCATTAAGACCAGCTCATTTTCTTGCATACATAATTGATCCAAAGCCCACTTGCAACGTATTAAAGACGAGGAAAAAAAAACTGGTTTGATTTTGCAAATTTAAAGTATACATCAACTTTTCCCCTCTCATTGATAATTAAGTTTCAAGGCAAAGCTTCATGGAATCTGCATTAGCCAAATGCCTTAGGAATTTCAGTAGATAAGCTATGAGAGTTCGAGGCAAAATTCCTTAAGAATTCCCAAAAGATTGGCCTTAACCACGCCCACTTGGCGTATTCTGAT
Organism: Protaetia brevitarsis; assembly: GCA_004143645.1. Lineage (NCBI taxonomy): Eukaryota > Metazoa > Arthropoda > Insecta > Coleoptera > Scarabaeidae > Protaetia > Protaetia brevitarsis. Next base: position 4,152 of record RXPK01001836.1, read on the forward strand.
TGGAACAGCTTCCACGACTCCTGAATTAGCTTATATAGCTCCTAGAAAGAGATTAAACAGCTCTTGGAATAGTTTAAACAGCAGTACCAGAAACTGTTCCAGAAGCTGTTTAAGCTGTTCCAAGAGCTGTTAAAACAGGAATAGCTATTCCTCTTCCTGGTCTTATCCGAATATTCAAATTTCTTATGCTTCGAAGCCGGAATTCTCATGAACCAATCAGAAGACGCCAAGTGGGCGTGAGGCGAAAGGCAGGAATGGTGGGGACACAATGTGAATTGGTACCCCTATGTTAAATCTGATGGGAAATTGGCCCCGAATTCTCATAGCTTAGCTACTAGCTTAGTTCCGACTTGTGCGAGAGGTCACGAGTTCGAATACCGCTCTACACTGTTGAAAATTTTAACACTTTTTTGACTAATTTAATAGTCAGGAGAGGTCCACATCTTTTGCGTGTTATGTTTGTCGAGAACCATGGAAGTTTAAATTTGTACCGAGCAAAGATAGTCAAAGTATTGTCTATTGCTAAAGGGGTTATTTTGTCCAACTGGACACCTGGAATTATTAAAATACTTCTAGTCACATTTTATTTGATCTAGAACTATGACAAATTTACTAGCTGTTTACTAAACTTAATGCGATCTATTGGGTGTTTTAACACCATTTTCTAAACACAACGTCTTTTTAATATTGCACGTCCTATTTCTTAGTGCTATAATAATTCTCTCTTTAAGACGTTTTCTCAATTATAAATATGCAAACCACCAATTTGACAAGTTCGTGGTTTCTACTAAACGTACCAATTTTAAAATGATTTTTTGAGAACCATTATAAATTAAGTGAATGTTTATGCTATTTGATTCAAATCTAAACTAATTGCGTAAATAGATGATCCCAATACATCTTTAAGATGTTGAAATTTTTATGCCCACTGGATTAACGTTTAATAACCACGAGTTACACTTTGCAAGTCAGTCACATTTGGTGGTTTGTTTGGATATCGTTAATACGGAGAATCAAACACGAAACAGATACACGTGACAATGCCAGGGTGGTGCGTATAATGCAATACTGATATTAGAATAGGTGGGGTGGTCTATATTTCTATCCGAGGGAAAAATTCTGTTTGGTTGATGCTTCTGAATGTCTAGAGAAAATAGTAATCCTCATATCTGAACAAAGAATTCACACCAAATTCTAGTAATTTCTGTTCTTCTAAACACACGTAGTCAATTCGACTGGCAAAGTTTGTAAAAATCCGATAATATTTTCAACAGTGTAGTCATTGCGGTAACTGGTTCTTTCTGGGGTCGAAATGATGATTAGCAGGCACATTTGGAGGGCACATACGGGGGTGCTTGATACATTGCTTAGGCTTTATCGATCCCGATATTAATTTATCATCAATACTCAACTCGTAATATCATCACTAAAGACATGTGTACCAAATTCGGTATTGTTTGGGCATAACTCCTCTTATATCACAGCACCAAAATTTAATTAATAATATAAGTCATGATCAATACAGTCAAAGGTAAAAGAACCAAGAACCCAACAAGTCATTAAGATAATCTATTTTATATTAAACTAAACTAAGAGTGAACAGGAGTAGATTCAAGACATGCGTTTGACGTAATAGAAAATTTAGTTATACAAACCGTATGCTTGATAAAGTAAAATGGAGATAACACAGGATATTTTCCAGTATATTTACTGGTTGTAATATACTGTAATATCGTAATGCTATTTTTTTTTTATACTTGACTTTCCTATAAATCGCAAATCGTCTGCATTGCAAGCTTAACATCATCAGCGGAATGTTATTTTTGGAAATCTAAGCAGCCTATGAAATTTAATTAATCCAGTTATGAAAACAATTTTTTATTTGTTATTTTTGGCAACCGTTCTATTTCCAGAACACTTTGCAGGTAATCGGACGAGAATTCCTTTAAGAAACTTTAGCTTGCACATTGTTTCAACATGTGCACCTTGCATGTACAGAACCAAAATAAACAGCCCTGACTTTTAACTGCGTGTTATGGTTTGTATATCAATATTTATCAAGAAGTTTCAACTAGTATATGATATTCCCAGATTATATTTTTTCATCAGAAATACCTCGAATAGATTTGTTTTTATATAAAATATGCAACTAACACATTGCTATAAAGAATGCAGAATATTGTAAAATATATGACATTTTTAACAATGTACTTATGTGCGATTACAAAAACATATTGCATTGACAATCGCACATTTTATAGTTTTCGCAATAAAATAGTTAGCAATATTTCTTTTTTACGGCGCTTTTACTATAATTAGCCTATAAAGCTGCTTTTGTTATTATCAAATATAGACGAATAATTATGCAAACCAACACAAACAATGCATTGCGTATTTGCTTATATACAGGTGTCCCACCGAACTGGGTCATTAGATGTTTTTGAACTACTAATTTGATTTTGAAACTTGTAGTGTAGTCATGGCCCGCTGTGGTATATTTAAGCAAAATATCTTCAACTTTATAGCACTTTCGGTATACGGGGTGTTGATAAAAACTTTCTTATTTTAAATGGAATGGTACAATTTTTATCGGTACAATTAATGTATCGAGTTATTTGCGATTAGTTTACATGAGGGTTCCCTATCCCTGAACTCAACTGTTTTTGAGATATTTGCAATTTTGTTGATTTTTTGACGTTTGCACTGTTTTAAGTGAAATTAAATAGCTGATGAGGTATCAGATATTTAGTGGTTCTACTAATGTCGAAGTAAGTACAAAGACGTAGGTAGAAAGTGTTATGGCAATAATGACCCAATCACATACAGAGTGTTCGAAAACGCATCTCCAATGTGGATACCTTTAAACCAACAAAACTTTTTTATTTCAAATGGAACATGGTATTTTTTACTACATCATTGAATGCAGCGTAAAATTCTACATCGATTGACATTAGGGTTTGGTGTACCTATTTTTGATAGTTTTTGAGATAACATTTATTGCCTAAAATATGAGTAATTTCCAAGTTTCGAGTAAATAAAATATTTTTCCTAAAAACACTCTGTATATTGTTTTTTAGAATTATGCGTTATCTTTTTTTGCCTTGTTTGGTTTCCATACCTGAGATATTTATCGTTGGAAGTTTTTCAATTATTAGCAAATTTTATGTAGTTGTAATTATAAAATATTAATAAGCCATAATTATTCTGCGACAGCAAATTACATGTTAATATTTTTGCCTGCTTATTAAATACATCGAAAATAAGTCAAATTAAAAAAAAACTAGGAAACTATTATTCTGAAAGAACTATATTGGGCATTTTCGAACACTTTTAATAGTTTGTTCCTGTTTTGTGTTATCTGTCTGTATCGCTTAGAATCTAAGAAGGTAGAAATGTCTAAATGTTTGTAACATGTAACTTTCAATGTTTTTCTTATTTCTTTCGATTTACAATATGTTACTTGTTAGAAGAAAATGTGTGAAGGAGTTGACAGCATTAGGACTTACTATAAAAGATATGACTTGTCAATACGGCATAGATTTATCACTGCGCAATTTGGTAAATTACCAACAATGGATATCACTTGTTTGTTAGCACATCTCATGGCCTACTAATAGCTAATAATTAATGTACGTTCTCAATGACTTAAGAGACATTACTATTAGTAAGAAACTAGTGAAAGTTAGATATCTGAAACATAAATATTTAGATAGGTTATGCAAATAATGTACAGAGTGTTTTGTAGGAAAAAAAACTCATTTTATTTGTTTGAAACTTGAAATTTAGGCATATTTTTAGCAAGAAACGCTAATACCACAAAAACTATTAAGAATAGGTATACCAAAGCCTAATATCAATCGATGTATTGAATGCTGTAGTAAAAAATACCATGTTCCATTTGAAAGAAAAAAGTTTTGTTAACTTAAAGATATCCACATTGGGGGCGCGTTTTTGAACAGCCTGTATGTGATTCAGTGATTATTGCTATTAGACCTTACAGCTACATCCTTGTATTTACATCGACTTTAGTAGAACCACTAAATATCTGCTATCTCATGAAATATCTAATTTTATTTGAAAGAGTGCAAATGTCAAAAAAATCAACGAAAATGGGTTTAGGGATAGGAACCTTCACATAAACTAGTTGCAAATGACTCGCGAAATTCATTAGATCGATAAAAATTATACCATTTCGTTTAAAATAAGAAAGTTGATATCAACACCCTGTATACTGCAAAAGTGCTATAAAGTTGAAAATATTTTCCTTAAATAGATAACAGCGGGCCATGACTACACTGCAAGTTTCAAAATCAAATTCCTACTAGAAGTTCAAAAAAATCTAATGTCCCAGTTCGGTGGGACACCCTGTATGTATTTGATCATTTCATAAAAATATTGCAGTTAAATATTCTAGCATTAAATATGAATTAACCTTAAAACCCTCACTGGAGAGAAGTTTTTTTACCGCAATTTTTCTTCAGGTTGTCATAATACGTTCACAGGAAAATGTTTGTTCTACGTACAAAAATATTTTGATTTTTTGGTGTAGGAAGAAGGTCGCTTGCAAGATTGGAACACGCATAGATTACAATACACTGTGACAACTCTGCGCATGCAGGTTCAAAATCGAATTCTTAGTTAAGTTTGAAAGATTTCAATAAGCCACTTCGGTAGGACGGCCTGTATACTTGCAAATGTAAACATATATATTTTTATATAGGTAATAATGTTTGTATATACATAACACTTTAGAATTTTGTAATAACAGACTATATTTATGTAGACTGACAGCATACATATGTACCTCTTTCTAGAAGCATGCCAAAATCTAATCAAGTGTTTTTTTTTAATTCGGCGGAATTGCCCAATGAACTATATGAAGGTAGTGTGAAAAATTAGAGCAGGGTTAACAGGATCATTGAGAGATGAGAAAAAACAGTTGTTAGGTAACGCAGTTATCTGTGAAGATAACGAAAAAATGAATGATTCTAAAATTACAAGAATTTTTCTCGGTCGAAAGTATTAAAATTTACAAGCGTTATAAAATAGAAACAAAAAAAAACATCTGGTTTTAAATCAACTTCTTCTAATTAGGTAAGACACCTTATACTTACATATGACATCTGACCCAAATTGAATTTTCAAAAATTTCAAACATTGTATTTTAGGTATGTCTATAATGTTTGTAGACCACTGCGAATGAAATAAATCTAATCTTCCTCTAAGAATTACTGTAGGTGACCAAAAATGTAAAAAAAGAAATCTTAGATCAGTATATTTTCTTTTGCAATTGACGACCAATTTGTATTTGCACTTCAAAACTGTATCCAGAATCCTCTCACGCATTTTAAGTGACAAAAAAGTTATTTCGGGCCAAAGAACAAGTTCAAGAGCAAATTCACTTGTATGAGTATCGTGTCTCAAGTATTATTCTCGATTCGCCCCTAAGAGATCAGAATTTAGATGCACGCCCTCTAGGGGTCACACGCCAAATTCCCATTCAGTCAGCGGCCGCATTAAGCTGTGCCATCTGTTCGCTCTTACAATAAATTACAAACCATTAAACTAACGAAGAAGGTATCATTTAATACTTTATTGCGTTCATATCGTGAATAATTTTATGAAAATTGTAGGCAAAAATAACAATGTATATTCGTTCATATTTATATTATTAACAAAATTATTTATTGAACGTATGAAAATAGAATTAACATAACAAATATTAGGTATCCAATGTACAATGTTTTGTTATAATAATGAAAACTCATTTATTTCACTAATGAATCTTTTTATTATAAAAATGAATGATGAATAATAGTATATTAAAGTACGAGTTTCATAAGGCATGATTTTGTCCCACGAGTTCAAGTTTAGAAAACGAGCCGCAGGCGAGTTTTCCAATGAACGAGTGCGACAAAAAGCCTTATGAAACGAGTCCTTTATACTATTTTTTTCTATTTTGCATTATAAATTGATAATAAATACTTAATAAAAAATCTCATAAAAATGTTGAGTTTATTTTTATATGAAGTTGGTCACATTGACATACGATTGACATTTGACGAATTCAAAATTCAAATTCGGCTATTTAAATTGTTTAAACAATATATTTCATAATATAGTCTCTGTAAACTGTAAAAAATTGCGGATAACGCCGTCATAAATTTATTACCGAAAAAATCAAAAGCAGTATATGGAAAATGCTACCATCAATTTGAACTATGGGCTGTACAGAATAATGTCAACACAATACCTGAAAACATTTTATTGGCATATTTAAATTACAAGGTAAAAATAAGAAATCTTCTACCTTATGGTCTATGTATTCCATGCTTCGTTCTTGCTTTCCATTTATAAAAATACAGACATATCAAAATATATTAATTACAAGCCTATTTGAAACGATTCTCTGAGGGATACGAGGCTAAGAAATCTAAAATTTTATGCATTGAAATATTAATAAATTTATAGAAGAAGGTTCGACGCATTGTAGTAGCAATAAAGGTACGATATTATTTGCAAAATGTATTTTTTATGTAAGGATTTAATTTTAGATCGTTTTAATAATGGGTTACACAGGTGCCTGTAGACGAGATGAATTAACAAATATGTCCATACATGATTTAGAATTAAGAGTGTTATTAATTTTGGTGACAGTACCTAAAACAAACAATAATATCGTAAGAGTTTTTGCAATTACGGATGAAAGATGGATTACTTTAATTAAAAAATATGTCGCCCTGCCGACCAAAAAATATAATCATTCAAGATTCTTCCTTACATATCGCAATGGTTATTGTATATCGTGCCCGATTGGAATTAATACGATTGGCAAAATGCCTAAATTAATAGCTGATTTTCTAAAATTGCCCAATTCAGAGCTTTATACTGGACATTGCTTCAGACGTTCTAGTGCTACCACACTTAGCAGACGCAGGCAGTGATTTGCTGACTATAAAACGTCATGGTGGATGGAAGTCATCTGCGGTAGCTGAGGGTTACATCGAAACATCTATGAAAAGTAAAGTGGCTGTAGCGCACAACTTATCAGGGCCAAGTACATCTGGTCATTCTAGAGTTATATCATCGAATGATTCTCAATCACAAAAGTCTACCATTAAAGCCAATAACATAACTCAGCAAAACTTTGTTACGAAGAATTTGCCTGGCATAACAATACATGCTCAAGATACTTGTTCCGTCAGTGTAAATGTATACAGTAATTCCACGTTTCATAACAATAACAATGTAAACTAAATTTGTATAGAATTTTTGATTAAAGTATTTACAATTTACATGCATTAAACGTCAATTTTGCTTTCTGTCATAATGTATTCAATACAGCCAACCTATAGAAATGAAAAAAGGCGTATCACAATGAAGCACTTTTCGATACGCAAAAGCGTGTTACAATTGCGTTTTTATGAACGCAAAATAGAAAAAGTCATTTCCAATCTTGTTTTATTGGGTATAATCTTTTACATGTTTCGGCCTGTGGCCATCTTCAGAAAAAGATACGTAGCTAAAAAATATACGATGAGACAGGTCCGTAAATTCTTAGTCATACAAATATCACGTTGCATGTGTTAAAATGAATAAAGTAAAAGGATACAAAATTGAAAACTATTTTAAAAAACTATTTTAAAATAAATAAAATATTAAGACGCACACAAACATATTAAAAATTAAAAATGGAGGCAGTCAAACGTCGTATGTATATATTAAACCGAATGCAAATGCATTGTCTGAAGATGGCCACAGGCCGAAACATGTAAAAGATTACACTCTATAAAACAAGATTGGAAATGACTTTATTTATCCTTCATTTTTATACACATTTATCCAATCCAATGGAGGCCAATAATAATCTTGTTATTGCTTAATCAAAGGTAGTAGATTATTATCAATTTTATCATAACAATGACACATTCCGTTCTGTCGATGAAAATTGACTCAATATAGATTATTAATATCACGCCCAGTATTTTTCTCAGTGTGATGACGTAGGGCTTCTTTTAATGATTCTGACTATAAATAATTACGAAATTTCCCATCTGGCAAATATTTTAAAGGGTTTCTTTGGCAATCATAACGACGACGTTCAACAACCACAAGAATAAAATGATGAAATATTCTCTGTTCATATTTTATTTTGTAAAATTCAAATTTAAATATTCTGGAAAGCACAATTATCTGAAAGCGTCGAAAATATTTGAGAAGATCATATAAAACGTAGCAGAATGCCAAAACTAATTTAAAAAAAATGTAGATAAAATAAAATTATATAAAAAAATAAATATAAATAATAATAAATAGAAAATATATCTTCTTTGATAGCATTTTACGACCAGGAAGCTCATAAAAAACAGTACTCTTTAATCTCCAAACAGTTATGACATCAAAGCACGTAGTATCATCACGTATATGGTCTTCAAGAATCAATTTCGCGCCATGCAATCTTCTAATTGCGATGCAAACTGCAATAGTGCGCATTACCTGTTAAGCATTTGACAATCGATTATCTAACGGCTGATTAAACGGTAGCTTGATGCGTTGAACTAAATCACTTTTCGAAGCAAAGACCGTGAACGATATGAGGAACTGTCAAGCTATAGACGACAGCAAAGGAGAGGTCCGTGCCATTATAACCATCCAGTTTTTAATAATATACCTGGTAGTGTGTCGAAAAGGCGTGATGCAAGCAAATTGTGAACTGCGTTTGTTTGGGAGTGACAAGCAGTGTGAAAGATTATATGATGAAGAATTGAGGATGCTAGATGTAGTTATAGAGTTGTCATCTAGACTGGGATCGTCTTTATTAATGATGACATTAATATTATAAATTCTTAATTAATGTTGTTGTAAGGAGTACTTATTTATTGCATAGGAGAGGTTTAAGAGATTGGAAATGCTTGAACGATTTTTGAATGCAATATGTTTTACGAGTCTGTTACGCTTGGAATTTCAATAACAGCTCTCATGTAAGGTTCGGCAAATTAACAGATCATTTTGTTATTTTTAAAACGTAATATTCTTGGTAAATATTTTTTTTGACAAATTTTCTATTACTTTGAATCATTTCTTCATGGGGTACAATAAAAATATTGAGAAAAAGATTAAAACATCATAAAAAATTAACTGAACACGTATCGATGAAATACGTAGTCCAATAGATTGGATCAATTACTATAAAGATGAAAATAAAATGTCTTTATTTAAATTTATGTTTTTATTTCTTCATTTATATTTTTTTTATATCATGCAAATGAGGGAAAACATTATTTAAATTAGCCAGCTGTTAAAAAAAATTAATCTGCTCCTAGAAAATTAAATTCATCATTTAAAACATTTTTATTTCTGCTTCTCTTTTCCAAGTATTTAAAACAATATATAATTTAATTTGTGTAATTCTCCATAATTAGGTATTAGGTAGAATTAAGAATTAACAAAATGTACGTACCTACTAATTGTTTTATATTATTATTATTAATATTTTGTATAAAGAATTAGGAAGTGCATTTTTTCAATCTTCTCATTTCATATAATTTAATCATTAAAATAATCTTATTATTTTAAATAATCCCCTGCCCCACTTATCCATTGTTGTGAAAAAAATAATTTAATTATTTAAAAGTAATTCATTTTCGCGGTTTATTATAGATTGCATATACAGAGTGATTCACTTAAGGGAGATGACGTCATTGTTTTATTACATCTAATGCCAGCCACGTCGGTGTCCCACTACATTGTAGCTGTCAGAATGACAAAATAATTATTTTGACAGCTTACATGCAGACATTTCTAAAAAATGTCACACAAGTTATATGTGTTTTCAATCAGAAAAATAAAAAATGACGTCACTATACTTACATGGTTCACCCCGTACTTTCAGATACTGAATACATTAAAAAGAATAACAGAAAATGGAAATTATCAACGTGATTTTGGATTTTTTTTCAAAAATCAATATTTACAGCTTTATCAATTTTTTTCTTTACTTTTTCCTTACACGTATATTTGAGTGGTTAACATTATTTTTTTTAAAGATTTCTTGATGTAAGCTGTCAAACTATTGTCATTTCCACAAACATGTAGATACAATATAACATAAAATATATTTAAATATCTATTACAACAGAAAACACAGAATTGAAAATAAAAATGTACATAATTCTCCCAAAAAAAATCAATAAATACCGTATTGATAAGATTTTCGTTTGAGTGTCGAACATATCTAATTGTACGCGCATTTTATGTATAGTTGTTGCCGCATTTGTTAACACTCCACACGTTAGGTCTGTAAAGCCCGATAGAGAACGTAGTGCTGTGGCAACCCACTTACCGCGAGTGTATTTTGTGTTGCATATTTGATTTGCTTAAAACTGCTGAATCATTATACCGAGAAATTTTCATAATTATGTTTATTTTTGTATAATTTTAGTTAAAGAGTTAATTGTTTGATTTATTTATTATTAAGTTTTTTTAAATTAATTTCAGTCGATTTAGATGTCTTTTATTTGCTCATGTACGTTAGCGCCTTTTCTGTTTGTTTGTGCCGGTGATTTGTGCGGCTGCGTTGTATGCAGCGGTTGAGATTGTATTAGGCAGTTCCTTGGTAGACGTTTGCGTGAGTACATGTATTTTTGTATCTTTGCTGCCTTTTTGTTAATTCAATTGATATCGCAATTTAATTCGTATTATTTGTCTTTTATTCTGTTCATCAAGGAATTCGCTTTATAATAATTGTTATTATATTGATGTGTGCACATTATGGATATAAGTTCATTTATTATTTTTGTTCGGGAAGATATTTTAGTTTAAAGAGTTAATTTTTCGTTATTCAATTTTGCCGTTTTGTTTTTAATTATCAATCACCTAGGGTTGGGTGAATAGAAGCTTTGTGCTTGCTATTAATTTTTTCTTTTGTTATTTATTAGAAATTGTCCACGCTTAATTTAGTTTTTATTTTGTTGAAACCACGTGGATTGTATTGAAAGATATTGGATTATCTTCCTGAACAACTAAATCTTTTGCTTTGATATAGGAAATAGCATTGTCCTATTGTAATTTAGAATCACGTGCAGTTTTTAAATTTAAGCCAGAACCCTCAGTTCACGGTTTTTTTTCTGCAAATTGTAATTAATTTTTTTTTTAATTATAAAGTTGATTGTTAATTAACGTCGTTGAGTTAAAAAAAACTGTTCTTTTATTTTTAATTAAACCTTTTCAATTTTTGGGGAATTTAAGGAAGTCAGATTTCTTTCACTCACAATTTATTTGTCGTGGTTAGATTCAAGTTTTAATTCGCGAGGGTAACTCTGAATTTAATTGATCTTTGGGGCCCTTTAAAATTTTATCCGTTGAGCTAGCTAATTTAATTTTTCTTTTCATTGTAAAATTTCATTTTGCATTTTCAATTCAGTCAGTACACAGCAGTAGGTTTGCCAACAGAATATACTGGATGTTATCAAAACTTACGAAAACAATATACCGTGCTGGTAATTTTTCGTTTAGACGCCAAAAAAATATAGTTTTCTAGATAAGTTTGATCCTATTTTTAGTTTTAGTTGACCTTTATTGCGTAATTATAATAGTAATTCATTAAATTTGGGAAGTTTAGATCCTAAGTGAAATACTTCAATACATTGTTATTGCCGTTTATTTCTGCAACGTTTCGTTGCTTTTTTTAACAACTTCTTCAAGGGCAAATACAGTGAACCATCTATAATGATAAATGACTGTTACGCTGAAGACGTACTTTTCAGTTTTCGCTGTGTTAATTACGCAAAATCTGACAAAATTGTTTGAATATCAACCAAATTATGAAATATCACTGGAGTTGAGCTGATAAAACCGAAAAAAATGGATATATGTAGTTTTAAAATGGAAATATGTTATTTTAAACAATACAGTGGAACCTCGTTTAGTTGACTCCATAAACCCGGATCTCCGGATTACCCCGGATCAGTTTTGACGGATATTTTTTTTAAAAATGCGCGTTGTATCAAATAGTTTTGTCCTTTTTGTTTAAAAGAAGTTTAAAAATATAACTATTCGATTTGTTTTGTGTGTGGATTTATTTATCTACGAAATGAAGGTATTTTTCTGTAAGTACATACTGTCTTATTTTTTTTTTTTACCCTAGTGTCCGTGTGACCAGAATCGGCTCTGGTCCCAAATGATCCGGTTTAACAAGTTTTCACTGTATACATTTGGAAAAAAAATAATTTTTATTTGTTTTTAAATATATTTACAATAATTTACATACAGTCTCAGAATTGAATTCTAAGCAACTTTTTTGAATATCATGTCATCTAACCTCACTTTTTGCAGATTCATAGCATATTTTTTAAATTTACCGCCATACTAGTGGTCACATGACGTGTGTCAAAATAAATTTTCGAGTTCCTAGACGTGCACAACTTATCCCCCAAAAAAAGTTTTAATGATAAAAAAAACATGTGTGCAATATTTATGCCGGTTACTGTATATACAGGGTGGATGCAAATTGCGTGAAGAAAATTCACACAATGCATCTTCAACACGAACGGAGAAATTACCACCATTGACATCATTTTGTCGTGAAACCGCTAAAAGCACTGATAAAATGCGTTTTATTTTTGTCAGCTGTCATTTGGAAAATCTTACCGCTAATCTTTTCCATGGTCATCCTCGATGACTTAGAGCATATACAAACGCAAATTCAAAAAAAAAAAAATTCAAGCACGCAAACAAATCCGAAAATGCAAAGTGTAAAAGATTAATTAGTGACTCACTTTTGACAGCTGTCATTTGGGGTAAACCAGGTTTCTGTTGTCCCAGACACGGCCTACCAATCCGTGACACTCCACTCGTTCCTCCTGTCGATGATGGGGGCCTGATTCCACTCGGTTTCGGAATACCAGAAGCGGTGCTTTTGACGCTGGCCGCTTTTTCGGACATAGCGCTGTCACTCGCGACGCTTGCATTATCGTTATCGTCGGTTTTCGAATCACCAGGTGTCGGAATCACGTTTTCCATTTCGAAAATGGAAATTTGGCAACTCCGCACGCACTGAGTTTTATAAGTTCAACAATTTTTCACTACGTAGGTACACGATTTCCGTACTAACATTATGTAATGTAAATAAACGAAATCTATTTTTTTTTTCGTGATTATATTTAAGAGTTTACGCGATATAATACAAAGAAACAATCGAGTGACGATGTTCGCGTAGTAGCGTGCGTCTTAAACGGTCGGGTTATTTTCATACCACACAATATACTTAAAGTATAACAATACAAGTGGTACAGTCCGTGCTGTAGAGATATTCCCAGTTCGATATTATTCGACGAGCGTTAAAACAAACGAAGGCGACCTAGAACAAACAGAAAAAAAAGACAACTTAGAAATAACAGATGAATCACACGTAGTAGATTGCTTTGGCTGTGGAGTTATAAATCTTATAATTGGACGTCGTTATTTCGGGAAATTTAAGCGCAGGTATATAAGGTGCGTGGGTGTGACTAGGTGGCTTTTCACGGAAAAATATCGATTTTCTCTGTAAATACCGATTGTTTCTGCTTAACTCTGTCATGCGGTATGAATGGAGACTTGCTTACGTGTTACGGCTTTGTATCTGAATAACTGTAGAATGTGGCAACTGTTTTACAATACCCGATTTGCATGGCTTATCATCTGGGTACTCGATCTTCTTTAACAGGAAGAAAGAACAGTAGTCGAATCTGTACTAACCTGTTGATTTTCTTTTGTTTTGTTACGTTGAATTTGTAGTGAGAGTGCTAACATCGGTTTAAGAATAAAATTTGTAAGTTCTTTTTCGTAACAAGAAAATGGCTTCATTAATTAAATAAACGATTTTGATCTAGTTTTTTTGAAACTACATATCTTATACATAATAATCCTTTTAGAAATTGTATTAAATTTTACGCTAGATATGTAGAAGATATTCTTATTATATGGTCTGGAGACTATGTACAATCGAATGATTTGCTTCTCCACATCATTTTTTTTAAATTTACATTAAAAGTACAACTAAATAATCATATTGACTTTCTAAATTTAACTATTATTCACTCCTACATTGACAGTAAACTAAATTATGAGATATACAGGAAACCCACTCACTGTGGTATGGTAATTAATCAACAATTTGGCTAACCATCCCTTTAACCACAAATATGCTTCCTTCTATAATTACCTTCATAGACTAGTTAACCTTCCTCTCACTCAGTGGCGGCTGGTACTAAAGGACGTAAGGGCACGTGTCCACCCAACCACCAAGATAAACACAGAAAGAAATTCGCATGTAATTCAGTGAATTATTTTATTTTATTATTTTTACGTATTTTTATAACGATGGTATCAAAGTGTCCTTCCCCACTGCAGACGCTAGCGCATATGCGAACGCTATGGGAAGTGAACTATGGTCCGGGGCACTCTTTCCGATGTACCTATTTGGAGTATGAATCGGGCGGCTCCGTTTATCTTCGCCATATGGGCTTATACGATCGCTTTGGGGCACGCAATACCGTGTGCCCAGTTAACGTCTTGCATTCGTTGCGACTGCATCGTTTTCAACGCGTACCGCACATGTGTGATTTCAAGGGCTTGAAGAGACGTTTATTATTAACGATAGAAGTTAATTGAGTGAAAAATCTTAAAAAAAAAACCGCTCTTATTTGAGGAAAAACTTTTAATTAAGGACAAAGGCCTTATTCCTGATCTTCAAATAAACTACACTTCCACAAGTAAATCTCGAACCTACAATAGAATGTTTAATAAACATATGAGTGGATGTTTATTAATAAATAAACTATTTTGTTTTATCTGCTTAATTTTTAAGAAAGAGCTTAGTGCGTGGAATAGACAAGGGTTAAATGATTTAAAGCATATCGCAGAGAGGGCAAAGAAACACAAAAATCCGTTTCTCACATGAATCCATGCGTGGATTTTAATATTCTAGGCAAAGTGACATACGTGAATAGTTAGATAGTGCTTATTTGCGACATAAAATTAAGTACAGCGAAGGTGTGGAAAAAATCGTCATATTTTCCGTCGGTTAATTATGTGTATAAAAAAAGGTGAAATCTTATCCTATGTTGGACCAAGCTTACCTGGTAACTTTTCAGCCAAACAAGAGAAAGCGCGCGAACGCGTCATCATGTATGCTGTTTTTAATAAATAAAGTGGTGCATATGTGTAAAAATCAATGGCGATTTGTACTCCCAAACTAAATACTTATTTTTTATAATAAAAAACGAATTTCAGTTATTATGTAATAGTAAATCTAAGTAAATCAAGTAAAAAATATTAAATAATTTTTTAATGTTTTTTTTTTCTTGGCAAATTTGCGTCCTTTATATTTAACTTCTCTCTTTTCAGTGATTTTTTTTTCTTTTAAGTTTAAATATTTTTTTTAAAAAAAAAATCTTAATTTAGAATTTTTTTCAATTAATGTTTTGTCAACAAGAACGTGTCTTGCAATATACTTTCAAGTTCTTTTTATTATAACAGAATACTCCAATACTAACATTTTAATGTAAACAAACACGAGAATGATCGCGAGGCGCGTCATCAAAGCGTCATCGTGTATCCACCCTTTCCTTTTTCCGGGCCTCACCTACAACTTACGAGGTAACCTTATGTATACGGACCTTCATGTTTGACAGCGTAAAATTGAAAAGTGAACTTTAGTAATTTATGAGCGCGAGGACATGTGTGACGTAGATGTAGGTGGTGTTTTGCCACTTTTAGTGTTCATAATACACAACAACTTAGAAAAAGTTTTGACGGAAACATATAAACTATTGGATATTATTTGTACAACCCCCATGTCGACAGCAGAATGTGAACGATGTTTTTCCACCCTCAAACGCATTAAGACTTTTCTGAAAAGCACAATGTCAGAAGACCGACTGAATGCATTTCTGCAACAAAGTCATAGACGTCTGTTCCAGCATGAAAAATACGAGAATGGATTTTATGTACAAAAAATAGGCAAGTTCTTATTTTGTATCCACCCTCTTTCAGAACTCACGAGCCGCCACTGCTCTCACTGAAGAATCTTTTAATAAGAAACTGAATATTCTAAAACAAATAGCCATAACGAACAATTATAATTTAAATATAATAGATAAATTATTACACAAAATTAATAATAAAAAAAGGGAAAATGCAGCTTATTTAAACATTACTACAGATTCTACAGTTGATAAGGACAAGTACTTTATTTCGATCCCATATACAAAGTGCCCGTATCTTTATGTTCAAATTTTGTAAAGTAGACTTCATTTCAAGTAACAAAAACGCAAAACTTGTATATGCATTTTTATTTGTTTCAAAGTTACAGATCTATGGATGTGATTGTTGGATCATGAAAAAAAAGTAATCCTAAAGTCAATACAAACTGATTTTATTTAAAAAAGTTCAATTAATAATATTTTCGAAATGTCCACCTCCTTCTGCCCGCAAGCCAACAGAAGAAGTAGTTATCCGAATTTCATGCTTGTTTTGTTGGATTTCAAACAACTCTTCTCGTGTGTTTGAAACTTGCGCGTAGATTACATTTTTCATGTACCCCCATAAATAACAGTTAAGGGGATTAAAATCGGGTGATCTGGGTGGTCATGCAACAGGCCCACCTCGACCAATCCATCTTGGATAATTGACGTTAACCCAATTTCGAATAGCAATTCCGAAATGTGCTGGTACCCCATCCATGTGGAACCACATGTCTCGTCCAAACATTTAGTGGGACATCCTCTAAAAGACCTGGCAGTTCGTCAATAAGAAATTGAAGGTAATTTTCAGCATTTAACCTCCCAGGAAGAACGACAGCACCAATCAACAAGTCATCGATTAGGGTCGCCCAAACGTTAATAGAAAATTCATGTTGAAATGTAGATGGGCGTATAGCTTTGGGATTTTCTGATGACCACCTGTAGTGCAGGTTTCTTAGATTTGTAACACCACTTCTCGTGAACGTAGATTCATCTGTCCAGAGGACTGTTCTGCAGAAACTGAAGCCGTGACTGTCTTAATATCCAGCTAGAATAAACTAGACGAGCATAGTGGTCTGCCTCAAGCAAACCGTGTCCCCTGCGATAGCGATATGCAAATAAAAATTCTCCAAACTGTTATTCGTGGCACTCCTACTCCCATATTCATAGTCCAGGCAAAATCTTAAGGAAAAGTATGACTTACGTAAGGAGACCTTACACCTTAAACAACTTTCTATTTTATAGTCACAATATCGACTCACTTCGGCTATTCTCGGACAAGGATGCTTCCTCTAGAATTGATGAATAGAATTCTATTAAATGACATTGCTATAAAATCAGCTGCGTACCACATTGACTAGCTTCACGTGCTACTTTTGTACTTATAATCTTCTATATTTATAATATTTATTTTAAATTTGTTGTTGACAGTTTACGACTGGTTTGTGACGTTTATGATTAGATAGTGGTTTGGTTCGATTTTATTTGATTAGTATGGTTAGAAATTTGTGCAAACTGATCAGATAGACCATAATGTAAAATATTTTTAAATTTGAAACTCCTATTATTTACACAATAAGAGCAAATTTAAGAATCTTTTTCTTTCTGTTTCAAAACATTTTTCCAGTTTGACCACCAAGATTTGCTAATGTGATGTGTGTAAAATGATTTTCTATGCTCGGTAATCGTCCGTTAACAAGCCGCAATGAAATGTATGGAATATTTTGTTTAGAAAAACAATACCTCTCTTTCTAAATTTTGCATTACTAAAGTATTTCAAGGGATTTTTGTGCGTCCCTGATATACCGTTTCGGTTTTCGGTTGTTTATTACTATTGTATTTTATATGTATATAATCCAAAAAATTCTCTATATCTCACCGAGAGAAAAAAAGTGTTGTATTAACTAATAAAATGGTGTATTGAACACTTTTTTCTTTTTCAATATGAGCAATGATATTTTAGTGTTAATGCAATACGTAAAACAATGTTAAATTGCGTTAGTTAACTAAATAATAATAAATGTTATAAGAAACAGAACACGCGTGATTCTTTGAACATGTACTTAATTTTCCATTAACAATTTCTACCTGCTAATTGAATAATACAACATTATCCCAACACAGTTACTTGTTGTAGACACACGAAGTAATAATTGTCTCTATAATTTTATAATATTGGTTTAGCACTATAAAATGTTGATTCAAAATTTATATTGTTTCATTTAACCTACCTGTAGTATTCATCGAATGACTTTGTGCATTTGCATGTAATTCAACACCTTTAGGTGGTTATACGAAAAAGATTTTCTTGTTAGTGGAACCATTTTCGATTCTGCTTAAAATCACGATGCTGATCGGGCGAGTTTTTAATTTCATCGATGGATCCATCGATTACTGTATATATTAATATTAAACAGAGATATACTGTAATCGATGGATCTACCGATGAAATTAAAAATCCGCCCGCACATTCAGCAATTACTCCATTGATAGCAACGCATAGCTATATATTGCCTAATTACGAAGACTATAGTAGGTAATAGAAGAAAAATATGTACGGCATTATATACTAAACTTATATTAGCTTAATAACATAACTAAAAAATTATAAAGGTTTTATTCATACATTTGAAAGGAAAGTATAATTTAACGTTTCATAATAAATCATTAATAACAACATTCAACCAAAATTCGTTATCAGCATTTACCGATTTCGTAATACTACCCACCAAATAATTATTATTTTCAACGGAATTGGTTTTTATCATATCAATCGATTTACTTGAAGAATTAGAGGCAAAATGATTTTTACGATTACATTTATGACATATTTTACCATAAGCTGGACAACTGTTTTGCACATGCGACCTGTTCTAGAATTGTTCGAATCCGTTACAAACGATCTTGTTTGAATTTGCCGGACACCTTTTTCCAATGATCTTCCATCCTTGTGCGGCCCTTGGGTGAAACGTGTCTTCTGTCTTGCTCCTGCATCCGGCTGTCCATCGATGTGTTTTCCAGCGTAATTTCAATATTATTTCAAATTTCTCGAACTTCATTTCCTATACAGTGTAACACCGTCGCTGCTTGTATTTCGGCTGTTTTCACATCACTGCAACCACTCGCGGTAGAATATAATTCCCAATTTTCTTTGAATTGCCTCCAATTTTTTGCTAGGTCGCCCTCCATTTTCATCTTCTCGGGTTGTGATAGATTCTCCATTTTGTTTTGTTCCTTTCTGACACTTTTTTTTATAATTTGTTGCACTTTTTCTTCCTTTCACTGATTTTTTTTTGTATTTTGTTTGTTTTTTATTCTGACTGCGCCATGTTATATATATACTCCACGATGGGTTTTGATTATCTTTATTATTCAATATTAATGTTACAGAAGCTTACAAACATAGGCCTTATTGCTACGGAGGTTGGATAGTGACTGACTATACGCATGTGCGATCACCTATATGTAATAGTATTAAATATTACATTTCATTGAGTTAACACCGATAGTAAATGTTGAACACCTTTTTCAAATGTCAAATCGACAATTTCTAGAGTTAAACCAACAAGATAACTGCCTGAACACTATAATCTTGTTAAATTAACTCTAAAGTGTGCAACAATATAAATATGTTTGTTTCAAGTAGGAGCATATGATTTACATAAATGCAACATGGTTAAATCAATGCTCAAATTCGTGACACTACGAAAAATGTTGAAATAACC
Source organism: Protaetia brevitarsis (assembly GCA_004143645.1). Taxonomy (NCBI): domain Eukaryota; kingdom Metazoa; phylum Arthropoda; class Insecta; order Coleoptera; family Scarabaeidae; genus Protaetia; species Protaetia brevitarsis. The sequence continues at coordinate 23,878 of RXPK01001836.1, forward strand.
ATTTCATTTCTCTCAGTGCTGCCATTGCATCCCATTAATTAATTAATAAATGATTAATGACATCCAAAATGACAACGTGTCAAATTTATATCAAGTATTTTTTCCTAAAGTATCCTTAAGGTACCTATGGAGCTACCTTAAGATTTTCCTTATGTAAGGTAACCTTAAGGAAAACATGTGGTCTATGAAACAAACATTTTTATGTCAAGGAGAACCTTAAGGAAAAGTATACTTTAAGGAAGCACTATGAATATGGCGGCTAGTTGTCTCGCGATTCGACGTACACTGAGAGTTGGATCCCTTGTAACAATAGCTACTGCTTCTTCCTCTAACTCTGCTGGCAAATCTACTCCTCGGTCGACAAGATAAGCGCGCAGTCCGCATTTCGCGAATATATGAACTAGCCTTAATAATCGCGACTAATGTTCATCCATTTTTTGGTAAATATCTTTGTCGTTATTAAACATAGGTGTGCTAAACCTTAATACTGTACTCCTGAAGAAGAGCTCTATTGAACTTCCTAAAAAATACACAGGGTGTTTCATTTAAAATAAAAAAGTTGAAAAAAATTAATCAAATGTGAAAACCCATAGTTAAAATATTCGAATGTATCACATCCATACGTTGTTCTAGCCCTGTATAGAGTAATCGAAATCAGTAGTAATTCTTTCACAGCTTCATGAGTTAAAACAATTTTTACTGCGTCGCTTTATCAAAAAAAAAACTTGACGTCTCATTAAGGACACAAGTCGTCTCAATTGGTAACCTTTGATATAGTACACGTTCTGCGACAAAATAGGGAAACACAGCTGTTATTCCTGACACGAGCTATAAACGCAAAAACGCACTAAATACCTGAAGATATGTTTACACATAGGTTTCGTCAAAAACATAGCTGAACGTCAAATATTTACGAACCGAAATTAGTCAATATACCAGATTTACCGTACCATAAGCAATTGCGAACGTACACGTTCAGAGTAACTAACCATTTTATTGCCTACAAAAGTTCCCACGCTCTTTGCAATTAACACCAGCCGATTTCTTTCGCATACATGTGTATGTATGTCTGTATATAACATCTCGCCTGGTATTTTCATCGCAGGATAAACCAGTAATAATTGCGCTAGCGATAAAAAAAAAGCTATACTATTTACAAATAAAACGCGAGAGAGGAATTCCTAAACTCGGAACCTTATTAATAGCGTCTCACGTACAGATAGGCGTAACGAACTTTCATTTTTTACGTTAATCGCGAAAAATTAGAGGTCTTGCGTATGTATGAACATAATATTAACCGGGAGAAAAGAGTAGGTGGAAGCTATGCGAGGAATCCTCGTTAGGTAAATTCAGGAGTTCCTGATGGTGACGTGTGTTCGATTGTAAACAGAATAGTTGAGACCGAAAAAGTCGATTTGGAATCAAATGAAAGATTGTTCGTTCAAACGCTGTATATTGGTTAAAGTCTAGCCGAATAAGGAGAGTGGAATGGCAGAAGGATTGTTGAAAATAGTATTCCTTGGGTACTGGCAAATCCATAGATGATTTCCCTTTGCTATTGGGAAGAGAATAATGAAGAAAAATTTGCCCCAAGCATAGTATTTTAAATTTCCTTTTTCTTCGAAAAATTATTCCACACAGTATAACAAAATACTTTATAGTATCCTTACGGTAACATCATTTTTAGAGTAGGCTCGCTGTATTTGTTTGATATGAGCTGCAAATTTACAAACATCAATATAATCGGAAAAGTTTATTCTATAAATTTACTTCACCACATGTACACCAGCGACACATTCTAATTGTACGACCTACAGCATAAAATAGAGGCAATATGTGTAGCATGGATAGGAGACGGCTTATGCATTCACTGCCGGCTTCGAAATATATAAGCACAGATGTGCGGTCTCTGTGTTTTTTTTTTTGTTGTAACTCTACTTTAAGTGTAAGGAAGAATGCAGTAAGCAAACATAGAAAAAACATTGAACTTACAAAATAGGGAAAAATAAATACATCAAAGGCGCATACATATGCCTGCCGACTTATCTCGGTTTTTCAATTACTTACCTTAAATATAATATTGTATACGAACACATGCTTCTTTTTCTTTACATATCCCTACTGCTTTACTAAATATGTTTGTGTTTTTAATATAAATGACTCTTATTCCCTGATCCGTGTGAATTTCAACAAAGTAACGTCCAAATATAAACACAAGCAAAGCATGATAGTAGGTAGGGCATCTAATAAAGAAGTTGCTTCATGTTCATCATTATATGTTTTTATATACATACGCTGGCGGTATTTTCTAAAAAAAAACGATTTTTTTTCAAAATGTAACAACTATATGTTAATAAAATCTTATTGCGTCTGTATAACATGTGTGGATTTAAATGTTTCATATTGACAGGGGCCTCGTCATTCTACAAAAAATACATCATTAGATATTTGAAATTGCCATCGGTTAATATTGTCATACAATTAAGTAATAATAAATCCCGTGATCGCCTACACTTTCTTTTAGGATAACGCCAGTGAGTGTTCTTATATGCACTGAATTAAGATAATGTACGATGCATCACCTTCATAACGAGCTTACTGCACATTATTTTAATTGATAATACTTTTTCATAATGTTTGTCTGCATCATTACAAAATTAACAATTACTATGTATATATAATAAATAATAAGCTATACTTACTAAAATTAAGTTCTAATGCAACACTCACTGAAACGCAGTCGAATATGAACACAATGACATGTGATCTATACACAAAGATGTGACGTACAGAAGACGCATGCGCACTTCATTGTAAAAAATTAGGCAAGATTCATGTCACTGGATAAAATTAATATTTACCAGCATGAATTTAACGTATTGACCAAAAATTTTACGATCGCTGTGATAATTTTACCACTGAATATTACTTAAATCAGTTAAAATGGCAAATTTACATGAATTTTTACATGAAATTCCATGTTATCTTAATATTTCGAGTGAAACTGCTTCCTTATGTACGAAATCAGGGAATATCTCAGATGATTATTACTTTTGGTACCTGAATTTTACATACATTTTTCCCAGTGTATCCACGCTAAACTTATAGGCTCTATTTTACCCTGTAGGTCGTACAATTAGAATATGTCGCTGGTGTACATTATTGTTAGGTAAAGAGGAGAATTCGTGTTTGGAAGTAATCAAACACAGGCACACTACCAACCATTGCAGTTAGGACAAGTAGTATAAGTTTTATTTTTTTTTATATTTAATACTTTTAACATTATTGTAAAAATGTCTACAATAAAGTAAGCATAATAATAAAGTATTTAAGACGAAAATTATCATTAGAATAAGCCTATTAAAGAGAAAATTTAATTTAACCGAATAGCAAGTGTTAACACAATTAAAAACGATATTCAAAGGAACGCCGACAAGCATGTTTACAATAGAGGGGTGGGTCGACAGGGTAGTAAAATTTCATGTGGGTGTCTCCTAAAGGTCTTCCACTATAGCAGGGCATAATTAATATCGTACTCGTTGTGAATTATTCTATTAGTACACCAGCTACGATACAGTTGTTCAATTGCGGTTTTTGTCAAAATAATATTTAAAAAAAAAGCCGTAAGGAAAGCCGATAAGTGTAGAAAAGAGAAGGACATTCTATCTGTGTGATAGCAGAAAAATTAGAAGTGACTGAATCTACAGTCCATTATACTATTCGTCGCTACCGAGACACCAGCTTATTCGGTTGCGTTGTAGTAAGAAAACTGTTGCTCCGTCGTGGGAGACGTCAAAAGCGATTACAGTGCGCCGAAACTCATAGAAATTGAACCGCAGAAAATTTCAGAAACATTCCTTGGACTGACGAGTTCAAGTCCGAAGTGTTTGAGTAACAGCGCAGGGTTTTTGTAAGACGCACGAAGGACGAGCGAATGTTGCGCGATTGTGTCGTTCCCACAGTAACACATGTGGTGGTTCAATTATGGTTTGGGGTTGTTTTAGCAGTAGGGGGCCGGAAATCTCGCAAAATTGACGGCATTATGCGGAAAGAAAATTATAGACGCATATTGGAACAAACGCAGGGTTGCGGTTGATTGGGAAGAACCTCGTATTTGTGCATGATAACGACCCCAAACACAAGGCACGGATCTGCAAAAATTATCTCTCCTCTCAAGTAGAGGATAATGTTTTGGCAATCATGCCCTGGCCTCCGCAGAGTCCGAATTTGAACCCCACCGAATTACTGTGGGATGAGCAGGACAGGCGAGTAAGGAAAGTCTGCCCAACTTCGAAAGAGCACTTGTGGCGGCTCCTCCAACCCGAATGGAATAATATTTCCCAGGAAACCCTGACGAAATTAACAGAGCATATACCACGAGTGGTCTGGGCCGTATTGAGGCCAATTTAGCGCTAATTAATATCATTAGAGTTATCTATTGAGCAACAGCTAAAGTAACTTCAAAAAGGTCAATGATTTGAATGCCAATAGCGAAAAATTTGATATTGCCACAGAAGTTAATTATGCCAACTTGAATTAAAATCACAAATAAAATTAGCATCGTGTTACGTGTTTAAGTCTATAATTGGGTAAATTTGATAAAGAAAAAGCTAGCACTATTGAACAGGCCAACGTTTATAGGAGAAGCGATTGACTTTAATTTAGAGATACACTCCGATTAACAGTGGAAACCGTCGCGCAATCATTATCCTGTATTACGCACAATTACACAATCATGCCAACAATTTCGTCAAGTGGACGACTAGTACCACCCTGTCCCCCCCCCCCTCCCCCTCCTGCTGTGTTAAAATAAACAATAGAACAATCTGAACTGAATGTGCAAAAAAAAACCTTTTTAGGCTTATTAATATCAGAGAAACCGACATTACAGTGTCTTAAAGATTGGTTTACAGATATCTTTCTACCAAATACTGAAGCTGATAACGTTTTATTACTGGATTCGTGGAGTGGATATTGTCCGAGTGATGTGAAAAAATTAGTAGTAACGAACAAAAAAGTCGACATTTTTACGATTCCTAAGAAAACAATTTCAATATTTAACATTCTCAGATGAGAATACACTAATGGGATATAATTTAGTTCTACATCAAAGAAGCAGTATATATTCGGTTACAATATTTGATAAATAATAAATAGTATCATGCGTACTTAAATAGATTGAAGATTCAAAGATTGCAAGTTTTTTACAGTGGGAAAATAACAAATTAATAATATAATAATAATACTCTTTATTTCAACTACGCTACAGAAAAAACGTACAAAATAACATCATAACAAAGAAAGAGTTTGAATGAATTTAAAGATAAGTCAAGGCAGCTTAGAAAGTAAGAAATTCATTAAGTGAGTAACAGTTAATGCTTAATAAATATTTTTTAACTTGTATAGTAAAACATTTGAAATTATTTATAGACTTAATATTAGTTGGTAGCTTATTGAACAACTTACATCCCAAGTAGGTGATGTTTTTTTGATAGAGAGCCGTCCTATGGGACGAAGGTAATAAATTTAGGGAATTTCTGATATCATACGTTGATGGAAGATTTGTAGAAAATTTAGATTTATGTTTAAAAACAAAACATAGTAATTCGTAGATTTAGCAATCATAAAAAGTTAGTAACATATTTTCTTTGAAGGTTTGTTTACAAGATTCTCTATACTCTAAATCATAAATTATTCTAAGTACTCGTTTTTGTAAGATCATTATGCGATCAACATTTGATCCGCCTCCCCAATGGATTATTCCATATATCATTTTAGGGTAGAAGTTGGAAAAATAAAATGTTTTTAGCGTTAGCAAATTGCAAGATTTTTTTAAATTGTAAATAGCATAACAAATTTTCGATAGTTCCTTAGAAAGGTAATCTACATGATAGTTCCTTTTAAGTTTCATCGACAAAAACACCAAGCAATTTTGCTGATTTAATAAGATTGATTCTATTCATATTCAAAAGAAAATCATTAATATTATATCTCAAACAATTACGAAAGAGTAGGCATTGGGTTTTGTCCGAGTTAATAGTTAAATTGTTATAAGAAAGCCATTGGCACAACTTCGAGTATACAACATTTACATTTTCAATTAAGTTATGAAAGCTAGTGCTTCTAAATAGAAGAGTAATGTCATCAGCATAAAGAATGATATTGTCAGAATTAGTTATGTAACGTGATAAGTCATTTATATAAATTAAAAACAAAGTAGGGCCAAGGATTGATCCCTGTGGCACACCTCTTCTGACATCAGATATTTTAGAATGATAATTATCTACAATAACTCTTTGTTTTCTGTTAGACAAATAGCTTTCAAACCATGATAGTGCAATTCCCCTTATCCCATAACACTCAAGCTTATGTAGTAATATTTTGTGATCAACGCTATCGAAGGCTTTAGACAAGTCGATAAACATAGCTAATGTAAAATAGCCGCCATCAATATCACGAGAAATTTGGTTAATAAATTGAAATAAAGCAGTATTTATAGAATGTTTAGGCAAAAAACCATGTTGGCAAGTCGAAAATAAATTATGCTTATTGAAAAAGCTTATTAGTTTTTGATTCATAATCGATTCATAGATTTTAGAAAAGGTCGGAAGTATACTAATGGGACGAAAGTTGTCCAAATTATTTACATCTCCTTTTTTATATATGGGAATGACATGGGCAAGTTTCAGAGAAATGGGGAAAATACCCCCGTTAAATGAAATGTTAATGTAATTCTACTTTTAACTGTAATAATTAGGAGTAATTTTTCCCAAGAAAAATCTTTCTCCTCACGCAGGATTCAAACCTACATCCTCTCGTTTACCGGACGAGTGCTTTACCAATTAAGCTAAGAAGAGATGTAAATTCGACCGTTTAACCGAACATACGTCGTTATTAGATCTTGAAAGGCCGGCAACACGGCAATTATGTAAGGATTGCAAGCGCTTCACAGTGAGAAAATAACAAATTAATGTATTTCTGCTATTAACTGTAATAATTAGGAAGATTTTTTCCTAAGAAACATTTTTCTCCTTACGCAGGATTCGAACCTACATCCTCTCGTTTACCGGACGAGTGCTTTACCAATTAAGCTAAGAAGAGATGTAAGTTCAACCGTTTAACCGAACATATCTCGATATTAGATCTTGAAAGGCCGACAGGCAATAGATTGACGATTATCGAAGTTCAGCCACCAAGGTTTGGAGATTCTGTACAATTCTGCTTCCCGAAGGATTCACAATTTAAATTGCTGAGAGGCACTTACTTATAGTAGGTCACATTAAACAGCTTTAACAATTGTCCTGTCATTACCGCTTTTATTGAAATAAACCACATTTTTTCTTAAGCCTTTACTAATTTATTCCAAATTTAAACCACGATATTTCAGTATCATTTTTGCTTAAAATTAATCATTGGCTTCATTATACGAAATATTTCTGATACGTCAACGGCCAGCCTGTATAACGACATGAAACAGCAATGCGCACCTTTTCGACACGTTGCATCAGATCAAAGTTTAAAAAGTTTATGATACATGTATTTTTTTTTTGCTCATAACGTAACAATTATTTTTATATATTATGCTACCTCGGCGTTCCAAAAACACTTAAAACGAACACAACAAAAAAAAACTAATTTCAGACCATCCATCAAGCAATGTCGACAATAACCACAAAAACGTTCCTTTATCTCAACAGTTACTCAAGATAAGCACCCATCAACGCGATTATCTGCCCCAAATCGTAAGCATATTGCAAATAACGTGCACACATAATCTCCCGCTCAAGTGGCGATATTTCCATATTTTCCGAAATTCCGTAATGGAAATTATCCAATTTTTACCGTATCGCAATCATAAGAGTGTAAAAAATTACTAAAAGATGTTTTTAATCCGCCGCTACTGTACAACCAGCATCCTGTAATAACTTTCTTTTTACGAGTTATTATGCACATATCTCAGTTCTGCTAGTTTAGGGGACACGGCAAGTAATATAACTGTGAAAAACAATACGTTTCCGGTGCGAATACATTACGTGGATTGCGTAGTATAATAGAGTTAGGTTGAGAAAAAAATTGTATGTTTGATATTTTGTTGAAACACATTTCTAATTTTAACTAAAGCTAAATTTCCTTAAAGATAAAAAAGAGAACAGAAATTAGAAGCATCAAAATGAAATCTAAACTCCTCCATTTCGTTTGACATAATTAATCATTACAATAATATGTAATATTAAAAATAAGTAGTGGAGGGCACTATCGGTATTTTCAACTATCGATAGTCGGACCAAGTTATCGATACTTATCGATGGTCAACTATCGATAGTCGACTATCGATAACTATCGATAGTTTCAACAGGCAACTATCAATACTTATAACTGTCGATAGTCATCATCGATAATGCCCACCACTCTACTCAACTAATATGTCCTCAGAAGTACATTTTGTTTTGTTTCTTGTTATTTATTATTTGGTGTTTTTTTTTTTTTTTTATCAGGACTATAAGAATTCTAACACTAGTATTTCATGTTTTATCAATACTGCCACTATGGATATTACAAAAGAAAGAATTAGTTCCACTCCATGAATAGTTGATGATTGATAACTCATAACGTTTTTAATCAAAGAATACATAAATAAACCTTTAAGCTACTCAGAAAGGGAAATAATAGCACATAAAACGATACTTGTCGTATTTACATTGAATTTGAGCATCTCTCTGCGTTGTAAACTATATATAAATATAATACTGGTGGGCATTACCGCTATCGATAGTCAACTATTGATAGTTATCGATAGTCAACTATCGATAGTTATCGATAGTCAACTATCGATACTTATCGATAGTCAGCTATCGATAGTCGAAACTATCGATAGTTATCGATAGTCAAAACTATCGATAGTTATCGATAGTCACTATCGATAGTGCCCACCACTAAAAATAAGACTTCCAAACAACAGAACAAGTCCTGTACATAAAGATAATAATTTCGCCCTATTGGATTACAAACCTATCTCTGTGCTTTCAACATTGTCGAAAAGTGTTGGAGAATGTTGTTAATTCAAGACTCAGAGAGCTCTTTGAGATACATGGAAAAAAAATCTCTTGGAAAAATATACAACAATATTGTAGAGAAAATATTGTGGCAGTAATTAGCATAATTATGTAACCTTATCACAGATATGTTAATTATTAGATGTTGTTTTCGCAAATAATACTTTAAAATTGTGATTAAACTTTTGTTGTATAATTTCACACAACTGTGATATTTTTCTCAACAATGTTTGTGTCGAGACAAGATTGTGACAATTTTTGACACAATTAAAACTTCCTATTTTTTCGATATTTTTGTTTCTAAATAAGTGGTCTAATTCAAATACAGCAATGGCGAATTAGAATGGCAAAAGCTAACAATGAGATACTGCAGTCGTCAGAGGGCGTTATTCGAGTATAGCGCCATTAAACTTTTAACGGATAGTCATAGTTTACACGGCCATTTGAGCATTTTGAGCTGTTGACGTGGTTTATGCACCTATTGTATGTATGTATGTAAATAGAAGGGTGGTGTTACACTGCGACCTAAAAGATCTATTGTGTCCCCTTATGCACCTATTAGATATACCTAATTTCGGAGCGATGGAGGGGTTTGTTGTAATCAAAGTGCAACAGTGGAACCTGGAAAAACTACTGGATGTGTTTAAACGTAAGACAAATTGAATGTTTAATATTATAGCATGGCATAAGTAGGCACATATATCTGCAATATATGAAACATATTTGTCTTAACTGAAACATATAATTTAATTAATTCAACAATAAGTAAATATTTCTACTAGTGGCTGTTATCTTGCTGGGTGTGTAACTTATGGTATATAAGCACAACATACGTCATTCCACGTTTATTAGAACACCCTGTACATAATATCTATACCAATCGAAAGGGCTGACTAACGGTACAAGGTCGCCATTGAAACTTTTTTTCTATCTCTTACCGTTTAAAATTATTCAGAAAAAAAACCAAATTGGCAAATTCAAGGGTGAATTGCACACAGTAAAAAAAAATTACAGTAACATTCCTTGGTATTTTTACGCCTGGAATATGCTGTAATTTGCCAAGTGGGCATGTAAATTTACAGTGACCTGCAAATTTACAATTTCATACTTACAGCATTTGGATGTAAAAATATCAGCTATTTTTGTATGTAATTTCAGTTTATTCTTACTGCCAGAATTACTGTACAGCTATGTAACTTTGTAATTCATTGGTCCCATCTAAACTTGTATATGGTTGTACATATGAAACAAGAACAATGATTTTGAGCCACCTGTAAATAAACAATTTGGAAATAACAGTAGAATTTGTTACGGGGCGTGATTTATTGTTGACGGAACAACGTGTTCCCGATAACGTCTATAGCTTCAATTGGACTAAACATTTTTGTCGTAACGCAGGTGTACATTACATCTGGATAAATTTGAATGAAATTTCATAAGTTGCTCATATGAATGCCACAAAAGCAAATTCAAATTGCATATGCCACACTTATACATATTTTTGTAAATTAAAACCTCAACACATATGCAAATAGTTGACGCTAAATGCGTCTAGCGGGCGTAGGGAGTCGCCTAAAACACGAGTTTGAGTTCGGGGATCACGGTCAGACACGAATCATCCCCTTCTCCAGATACTTTAAACAGTACTCTTACCTTGTGAAATTACAGTTTTAACAGTATTAAACATTGCGAAGTAAATGTACGTTACAAACTATCCGATTACATTGATTATTGTAAATTTACAGTCGTACGAAATAAATTCAGCAAGCTTAGTGTAAAAACTCCGTTACAGTAAAAATGGCTGTATAAATAATGCAGTAATTTACTGTAATATTACAAATTATTTTTACTGTGCACCCCCTAAAGTTGAAGTTCCGCAGCAATGGAAAGCGTCCTTGTAAACACTCATGGAAGCTACTACAACTGACAAAGTTTCATTAAATCTGCGATTTACAGTTCGCGAGGTTCCCTTGTAAGAGTATAATTTCTACGCTATAGCGTAGAGTGCGTGTTGAGTGCACAAAATTAAGAGTGTCAATGCAAACATTTTTTTTGGTTGATTTGAAGCAAAAAATTTGTTCATTCAAATAATCTCATTTTGGATCTTTTGGAAATTTTATTAATTGCAAATTGGGGTTTGAAAACAAAATATGACTAACTTAGGTTCATATATTTATTAATAACGTCACAACAGTTATAAAATACCAAATATATAAGTACACTTTACAATAATAGTAGGTATATAAAAGTAACGCCTAAAAATATTTATTTACAAATACATTTGAATACACTTCCGACCATCTGACAACGTATGTAACATAAATGAATTGCAATAAATGAGTTCCTTCATATAAATACAACGTGTTTCATCAGTTTGTGTTATAATAAATGCCTGAAAATGATCATTATATTCTAATGTTTCGTACACTTGTATTACAAAAAAAATATCTTTATCATTTGGAGTCAAAATTTCTTGAATACAGCCAAAAACGGGACAAAAATTATTAAATTCAAAGGATATAAACAAACCCGATTTGAAAGAAACGCCATATCTCTTAACCCAGGACAAGAAGTAAATACGGTCTGGCACACTTTCTGGCATCAAGTAGCTTGCTATTGCTCCACTATATTTGATTTCATTAAATTGTTTGAAAGAGATATACTGCCCTAAAGCGAAATTTTCTTCAAATCCTGTTTTAGACAAAATTCTATAATTAAAATTAAGTTGATGTTTTAATGCCAGGGTATAAGGAATGTTTATTCTAGAAGAAACAGGTTTACTACCTAATTTGAATACGCGATGTTTTCCTTCATATCGTATACAGGAAATATTCGCAAGAGGTCCTACAACCGTCGAGGGTAGTGAACTAAAAAATGATACTCCGGTTTAAGGTTTCCAAAAAGCTTAAGATACAATGTATTATGCTCTGCAATTAATACTTTTAGCAATTCGGCGTCCTTTAAAGTAATTGATGCCTGTCCAACAAGTTCACAAATTTGTCGCAGAGATTTATATAATTCCCAAACTGGGTCATTCATCGGTATAAATTCTCCAACCGACACTTCAAAAACTCGTAAAAGCCCCTTCATTTCAGCGGCTGAAAGCACAATACACTTATTACTTATCTGTATATTTGAAATCTCTGGCGGTTTATTTTCATCGTTAAAACTATAATATTTTAATTTGGAATTAAAGTGACGCAAAGTAAATAATTTCCGTTCGTTTATGTAATAATGCAAAATATATCCCATATCATACCTATGAAAATGTATTCTACAACCTAATAAACACGATATATTCTCCATCTTAATATATCCGTTCAAGCATAAAGTATATCGTTGCATTATGTTGCGCTAATAGCTAATATGGCGTTCGTTTGCCAAAACATCTATAAGAATCAAAATGTGCTTACCTGCAAACACTGAGGTTAGATATTCAAATCCCACTGATAACAATTTTTTTACTCGTTCGTCCCCCATGGCTAGTATTAGAACTCAAATATATCACGATATCACGAGCCACGAACGAAGACAATCTGATATCTGATGGTTTGCAACAGCAAGCAACCGATCAAATCACGCCACAACATTGATCAAATGAGTATCTGACGGTATAGGTAATATACCTATGTACATTAATATAGGTACATTCAATAATATACAAATACTGACTTATTAAATCGTATTACAAGCTAAAGTAGAAATAATATACATTGTAATTATGATATTGTTTTCTAGAAAAGGACTTTCTAATAATTACTATACATAAAACGTATAACCTAGTACCTATATACCCATACTTTTAAGATCTACATATGTAGATGCGCAAAGCGCAAAACATCTTTTTTTGGTTAAGTTAACCATTTTTTAGTTTCAATATGATGCTATGAATATTTTCCGTCAACTACTAAGATTTTTTTTGTTTTAACATCACCATTTCGGTCCATCCAAACAAAACCTTCCTTCAACCATCTAAGTTTCTTCAGTCAACAGATTTTTTAACAGAAATAAATAGTTGCGCAAATGACTCATTTTAGTTGGATTAAATACAAAATTTGTTGCATTAACACCTTTTGTGTTAACATAGTAGTTATTGTTAGGTTAACGCATTTCTTTCTCTCAGTGTATTTCCAATTACTTATGATAGAGAACACATTCGTGTTATGTAATTTTAACTCATTTTTATTTTAGATAACGAAGTAAATGAAGAATGCTTCAAGAATTTAACTTCAGATGACATTAAGCAGCTTCCCTTGTATTGAGTGTTCGAAAACTAATCGAGGCCAAGTTCAAAGAATACTTTTTAATTGTACAGGTATCTTCTGAACTCTATAAGTAAACACAGTTTAGGTCACCAAATCAGAGTCATGTCATATGCGCCTGCACATCATACCACGAGTTATTGCTGATTGCTAAATGGTGTGTTGTTGAAGTTTTTTGTTTTTGTTTTTTCGCATAATGTATAAAAAATATATTTACATGTCATATGTTTATCCCACTGTTATATTTTAATATTATATTATTTATTCATATATTAATAAAATTTTGCATTTAAATGCGTCATTATTGATACAACACCTAGTACTCCTTACTACAAAATTGTAGTGTTATCTGAAACAATGCTGTTGTATATTTTCACACAGAAGTGTAGTAAATAGTAAGAAAATAAACTTCCTTCTTTTATAGTAAATTCATCTAATTTAAATGCATTTCGTTATAACTTGGAGGCTGTATTGCTGGAGCCAGCGTTCTATTCCATCTTGAATGCATTTTCTAATTTGAATTTTCGTTCCCTGCTGTTGTGAACTATATTTGTTAACGTGCATTTTGTGTGTATCCTTTTGCATTTAATTTACATTTAATATGTTTTTACTTAATTGAAATAATTATATATTATTAATATTTAATTACACCATTTTGTCATCATGTCACACAACATTAAGTTTGATGACAATATACATTACATTCGTATTCTCAAAACAAAATAGTTCTTTTACAAAAGTCACACTGTATCTGCTGACAAAAAGAACATTATTCAAGATTTTATTACGTTATTATCGTCGAATGAAGTTAGGACGTTACAATCGTTAACCGAAGCAAAAAAAAAAAATCTTCTAAATTCTTACCACGATACGTGATTCTGACTTTGACACATTTTCCAAAGATTCTAAAGACAAATCCGCGAATTTACTACCGAATTTTACGGCCCGTTTCAATGACGAATTCGAATATCGCCGTTCCAAGGTTAAACTATTGTTGTTGGGCCTCCATCGTTAAAAGAGAATCCAAATCGAATTTATTTTCGCTAGGATTGTAGCCATAATATTTATTAAGCGTTCCTTAAGAGATAAACTTTCCGCTCGAATGGAAGAAAATATGTTTTTGACTTTTGTTTTATTTTTGGAAAATGCAATTTATTTTAGATAAATCCCGAAAATTATGTCGTTAGAAATGTTAGACTACAATGTGACGAAGACATGAGTTGATGTTGCATGTGTACCTCTTTCAATGCAGAGAGTTTGGCCAGCCAGCATAATAAAGGCTATTTATAACGTCAGGAAATTCCAGAGGTTGACTGAATGAACTCTGAAAGTCTCTTGTCCCGGCTAAACACTATTATAATATCATCTGCATCTCGAAATGCTGCATTGACTACATCAATTTGTCAAAAAAAAAATTATAATAACATTAACAGAAAAGAAATTGCTTAAATTATTAAAATAACTTGCCCCAAATGCTATTCTCTTAAAGTGCATGCAAGAGAAAAGTTGGATCTGAGGTGTCACGTGACACAAGTTTGATAAAATTATTTTCGACTAATTAAAATTATTGCTTGGATATTTTACATAAATTCAAACCTTCACTAGTATTTGCTAAAAATATGAGAAAATTAAATTAAAAAGGCGTACCCAAAAACAATTAACGTTTATATGTTCTTGTATTTTTACTTTTATGTTTATCTTATCTTTGAACCGCTGAAAAACAAATGTATCATCTTACTTCCGCTTGTTTTCTTTTACTCCCACTTATACACAGCTTTTAGTTGTTTGTAAAAAAACAGCATGAGTAACTATTAAACTACAAGATTTCCAAGAATGATAATTCATCATTAAACAGATGTAAACAGTAATGCTGAAACAATTTTGATGCTTCAACTAAATATATAGAACGATCGTTATTTTTCGTACAAATCAAAATAAATAGTCTGTCCAACTGTCAAACTGTAATATGGGATAGATAATTTAAGTCCAAATTTTTTTTTGACTTTTTGGTAATATCCAAATTTTTGTTTAGATTTTGCAATTTTTCATGGCTTTATTTATATTAGATCACCAGAATGTTATAAATATGAAGTATACAGGGTGATTGAAAGAAAGGTTGCACACCAAAGTTTAAAAAATTAATGGAACACCCTGTATATTATGACAATTAATATTTGAAAAAGAAAATTGTAAATTACTAAGAAACTATAACAGATAGGTATAGGAAGCATTAATACAATGTTGAAGACCGTTAAAATTAGAATCTAAATAAGATAATAAATACAGCGTGTTCCATTTAAAATAAGAAGGTTACTTGCCTTTAAAGATAGCGAAAATTAAAAGTATGTTTTTGGCCACCCTGTATATTTTTTGCACTACTTTTATTTTATTATCAAGTCTAATTCTTTAGTTAAAAAATAAATAGAGTTTAAAATATCCAGCTTAAATATGCATGACAGGCATGCCTCTTTAATTTTGGTCTACATTTTGAAGAATAGTTAATTATCTCGTAAACGAGTTGAGTTAGGCATAAGAAACCTAACACCAACTTGTCTTTATTTAGTCTGTACTATCAAAATATGTCATAATATACAGGGTGTTCGATTTAATTTTTCAAAACTTTAGTGTGTAACTTTTCTTTGAATCACCCTGTATACTTCAAAATAATTTTGAAACGTGGTCCTTCTGAATCTGTATAACCCTTAACAAAAAACAATTTAAAATATGTTACCACTTTTCAGAATATAAACCAACGCGAAAGTGTGTGGCCCCCGCTATATAGGAGTGCAGCCATAGTACATATATTCGCTTTATATTATTGCATGTTAAATAGCGACTTCGAATTTCGGGTATCTAATATAATTTAATTAATTCTGATGCCTTTTCTGCACATTCTGATTGCATTTTTTGCTGAAACATATTCCAACATATTGGATGTTTCATAAACAAATTGACAGAGTAAAATTCACTTTTTAAGAACACTCTATATAGTTCATGCCCAGATCATAAAAGATACCTGTTTTGTGGTTTTTAAGTTACAAATAATTCTGGCAAAAGACTGTAAAATCAAGAATATCCTAGAAAATGTTGCCCTAAACAAAGATTAGGAAAGGTATTTATAAAATGTGACACTAGAAAGAGAAACTTCAGCTTAAGTAAGATACGAAACCTTCTAAATTAACCCTAAACCTACCAAGGTGTGCTTTTGAGGCACAATTGATTTTGAAATTGCTGGAACTTTGTAAGTTAACTGCCCACAGACTGGAGGATTTTTGTATTCTCAAAATAAACTATTTAAACCAGAATGACATAAACATTTTTTAAAATATTTTTCCTATTTACTAAAAAAATTAAACATCATTTACGAACGTCCTACCAAGGTGTGTCTTTGAGGCACATACTGTTATTATACTATAAATGCATTGCTACGTTATTTAAAACTAGGTATGTGGGTAAATCCCCCGTAATAAGATATGCTTTATATTTCGGGACTTTCCCCTTGTATGTAAGAACTTCCAGTTGCATATGAAGGGGAATTCCCTAAATGCGTTTTGCTAAAACAGTCAGCTTACAAACTGCATTGCTATCAGTGTATTTGTGACTTTCTAACGAACGCATTGGCCGTTTTAGGTGTCTATTGGTTAATTTTATTTCTTTTACCTAGTGGAGAGTATAGTATAGACCAGGTAAGCAAATAAAGTTTTGATTGACCCCAAGTAAAAATAGATTTGTTGTTTTATGCTTATTTGGTTTTGAAATTTATGCAGAAAGTATGACCGAATTGGTTGACTGACGACGCCGGCCACTAACTGAAAAGGAGTTGCTCGATGCATTGTACGAAAGTGATGAGGATTTGGAAGGAATGTAAATGATGGTGAAGATGAAGAAGAGCCAAATGACGAACCTCTTCTAGTGAAGCGGATTATCAAGAAACTGGCGATGAAGAAAGCGATGAACAAGAAGGAAGTGACGATAGTGATGCTAATGATGAACCGCCCGGCCATTCGCAAACTTTTATTGGAAAAGATGGTACCGAGTGGAATGCACACACCGATTGCCAAGGGAAAAACACGTGCACACAACATAATACAACAGCTTTGAACAAAGTGAAACTTCCACTGGAGTGCATGTTGATACTCCTTGTGACGCATTCAATTTGTTTTTTGATGATACGGTTATTGGTATTGTGGTTACTTTCACTAATAAGGAGGCTGTTCGTATTCTTGGCGATTTGTGGAAACCAGTTGACGACGTTGAAATCCGTGCTTTCTTGGCCTTTGATTACTGCTGGAAGAAATAAAGGAATGGTGGACTATAATGAGCTATGGAATCCTTTATATGGAAATCCTGTTTATCGAGCGTGTATGTCACGAAATAGATTTACTCAATTACTAAGATTTATTCGTTTTGACGATAAAGCGACCAGAACCCTCCGAAGGCAAAAGGACAATTGGTATCATTAGAGACCTGTGGGACCGGTTTAATACAAACTTGCTGAAATATTATCTTCCTGGCAGTAATCTAACCATCGATGAACAACTGGTGCCTTTTAGAGGTCGTGTTATCTTTCGACAGTACCTGCCAAGCAAGCCAGATAAGTACGGTATGAAAATTTGGTGGATATGCGATAGTGGAACTAGTTATCCGTTACGTAGTATATCCGTACTTAGGAAAAGAAGGTCTACACAGAGCAGAAAACTTAGCGCAAAAGGTGGTTGAAGACCTTTGTGAACCTTCTGAGAACTAAAAGGAATATTACGTTCGACAACTTCTTCACCAGCTACGAGCTTGCATCCAGTTTGCTTACCAAAGGCCTAACTTGTGTAGGAACGCTCAAAAAATAAGCGCTGAGTACCACCAAATTTTTACCTCACAGGCACGGAATATTGAAAGCACTTGTTTGGTTTTCAGAAGACAATGACTTTGGTATCTTATGTACCTAGAAAAATCGCTGTGTCATATTATTATCTACAATGCACAACGACTCCACCATTGATGAGGAAAATAAAAATAAATCTGAAATCAATAAGTACTACAATTCCACGAAAGAAGGGTGGATACACTTGATCAGATGGTCATACATATTCAGTGAAACGCAAAACTAATAGGTGGCTTTGGTCTATTTTTTTCAATATAATTGATGTGTGTGGAGTAGCTTCATTTGTCATTTGGAGAAATATCCATCCTGACTGGCATATTTCAAAAAACGAAGACTTCGCAAAATTTTTCTTACGAGAAATTACAACAGAATTAGTACTGGGGCAAATTAGACGTTCGTAGTTTGAGTGGCTTGCATAAAGTCATACTTCATTGATACAAACTACGTTGAATCAAGTACCAACCACAGGGGAGTCTTCGCTCGAGAGTAAGAAAACGAAAACGGTGCTATATTTGCCCATCAAAGAAAAGCAGAATGTCAACACAGTTATGTGATAAGTGTAAGCAACCGGTTTGTGGTGAACATTCAGAGAAATACCACGTGCACAAATTGCAAACTACATAAATAACTTTCAATATTTTACTATCTTGTACTATTTTTAATTATATCTTCTGACACACAATATTCTTTCTATATGTTTTTAATCTTACTGTATACCTACTACATGAAATAAATAATGCATATTTTGCTATTATTTACATCAACAATGTGTACAAATAGATGTGTGTACAATATTCTTTCTATAGTGTTTTAATCTACTGTATACCTACTACATGACAATAATATGCATATTTTGCTATTATTTACATCAACAATGTGTACAAATAGATGTGTGCCTGTGAGGCACACCTTGGTAGGACACGTTACGATAAAACGTTGGTAGGACTAGGGTTAAAGGGCTTAAACGCAAAGAAAAGATAACGCTTTATTTCAATGAATTATTGGTACGATTTTGGCGCTTTACTAACAAGGGCACTGCCAGGTCAGCATATCGCGAAAAAACGCGTTTAATCGTGTAAATTCGTAATTCACATCATTATATTTATAAAAAAAGTAAAATGAGCAACATTTAGCTCTAATAAACTGAAAAAAATCTCGCATAAACTCCATTTGTACTCCCGTGGCCGCACTTATCAGTAATTTCTAATAAGAAACAAACGGGTCGCTTGGTCCAGTGGATAGCGTGCTCGGTTTCTAAAGGCAAAGTCTGGAGTTTGAAGTTTTTTTTGTGAATAATACATGAATAATTGTATGGGTGAAAAGAGTAAAAAACCCGTTCTTTCGTTCAAAAATATATATATTAAGATTTGATTGCTAGTTTCGGCTGTCATTAGCCATCTTCAAATCCCTAGAAAATGCGACACAAATTAATGATTTAGTTATAAATGATTAAACTATAATTGATATTATAATGTATTCTAAGTTACAATAATACGTGAAAAGTTTTAATTATTATGCTATAAAATGTACTTACACGCTAATAGAATTGTTGTCAATTAATGAAAACATCAAATATGATATCCATATTATGTAGATGAGAATTTAATATAGTTTATAAATAAATTTAATATACAATATGGATATCATATTTGCTGCTTTCATTAATTGACAATATTCCTATTGACGTGCAAGTAAAACATTTTATAGCATAATAATTAAAACTCTTCACGTATTATTGTAACTTAGAATACATTATGTTGTCAGTTATAGTTTAATCATTTGTTTTACACTAAATTTCAACATAATTTAATCCATATTTATTTATAACTAAATCATTAATTTGTATCAAATTTTCTAGTGATCTGAAGATGGCTGTTACTAGCCAAAACTAGTGGGTACCACCTCTATTAATACTTTCTTCCCATCTGTACAACTGTCGCAACGATTTCACTTTTTTGAATTTATGGCTGACACTATCCAAAGAACGTCGCTTGGATTTACCACTTTTCCAGAACTCTACAGCTCTTGTTTTGTAGTCTAAGTCGATAACACTGCAACCTTCTTCAGGAACACCTGCTATATTGTCATAGCTGTCTTCTTCATTTTCTTCTGTTTCTCCCACAAATTGGGCTTCGTGAGGTTCTGTGAGTTCTTCAAACCCTAATCCCGTTACATCTTCAAAGGAGAATATGGCGTCTTATTGAGCAGATAGAATGATATTTTTCAGGGCATCATGCAACTCCGTTTCTTGCGGTGTCAAAGGAATTATTGCGATATTGGCCGTTTGAAATGTTGCAAATAGCATGTTCAACACATTAGCCACATTTATAACTGCCGTCCTACTAAACTGTACTAATCTACACTGCATGAAAAACAACTTCCAATACTCTTATTTCGAATATCTTATACTAATACCTAATCTCAAGTGGTCAACTTGCTCCATGTATTTGTTTAAATAATACTTCAATTTACGTATTGATTGCTAATCTACATATTATCAAACTCATTATCAATTATATAATTTCTGCATTTCTACGAGATGTTATTGAAATTGAAAAATTACATTTTTTATGTGATTTTCTATTATGTATATAAGTGACTGATTTTGAACACTTCATGCTGTTAGTCACGTAAGTAGGTACAAAAAATAAATGAATATCTGTTATTATTCATTATTACTTTTATAAATTCATTATACACAATCGTTTTCTACACAAATACGACCTATTTTTGGTGAATAAGAGAAAAATAAGTTATAAAAAAAATGGGCGCTATAGGTGGCTCGGTCCCCCGTGATTAACTTTTCGAGAAGATAGACGATAGATCTTTTAATATTTGTTATAATTTCGGATATATTAATAAAAATTGAAAAGTTGCTCAAGCTTTGGAAGGGGTTGGGGCCCAAAATCGGGCGATTGGGCCGCTAAAAAAATATGTACTTCTTATTTTAAGTTCACCCACTTGAGATTAGGTATATAAGATATTCGAAATAAGAGTATTAGAAGTTGTTTTTCGTGCAGTGTAGATTAGTATAGTTTGGTACGATGGCAGTTATAAATGTGCTTAATGTGTTGAACATAAGCTGCAACCACTGAAGAAAACCAATTTTTAGCAGTAGGCAGTGTTCTTGAATCAAAATCAATACCCTCTTATGTACACTGTCCGACAAAATTAATGTCGTCGTCTTTTGCGCAAAACTGCTTATCATTTGAACACGCGCGCGTTCTTCTGCCAACGGCTTATGCAGGTAAGAGGTTTACTGCGATACTACCTATGTGTAAAACACTTGGCAATTATAAAAATCGGATAGGAAAATACGAAAATTCGGTGTGAAAGACGACATTAATTTTGTCGGGCAGTGTATACATACTTTTCGTCAAATGATACATTAATTTTATCTCTAGCTGTATTTACTGAGTAACATTTTGCATGGTGGTACGCGTGTTATAAACAATATTTACTCAAAATGCAAGGCATAAAATTAAGAGCATATAACGAACAACGAACGCTGTAAAACGCAGAATAACACATTAAAATATGCGTAAAACCAGATTTACGTAAATTGATCATTCTGTATTGTAGTATATTTGTGGGAGTGGCTCACTACTTGATGGGATCATATTTATAGAGATGACAGATGACTTTATGCAACAAAGATTAGCATCAATAAATACTTGACGAACGGCTGGTCATTTATGGTTGGTGAGAATTTGAAAGATCAAGTTTGGGGCATGTAAATATGTATTGTTGAATTAATTAAATTAGCAAAATTGTAATATTTCATTAAGCTATATTCTTTGCCCATTTTTAAAAATGATTTTATTTTTTAGCTATTCTTTTTTTCATGTTTGTGATACCAAAATATCAACTAATAAGAATTAGTATTAAAAATTAATAAATAAATTCAAATATTCAAGAAATAAGAATATCAGAAGTGCAATAAAAATATTACAGCGGTTAAAAGTAATATTCTTATATCTTGAAATTCAGTTTAGATAAATGCGAACATATAACTCGTCATAAATATACATTTCATATTTCAACATTGCCTAAGACAGTTCAAAAAAAAGCAAGCCCAATTTTCACTCGGAAAATCTATGTCAGTTTACACAGAAAAGTATATTCGATACATACATAAAACGCGAATATGTAGGAGTATTTGTGGAACTTTTTAATAACTTATCTATTATGGCAAACATCGATTGTGTTATTTTTAACTAGAATATTTATACAAGTTGGAATATCGATCCATATACTTAGCGAGTGTATTAAAGGAACCAAATGGAAATAAGACCAAGGATAGCTTATCGCAGTATTTATTATTATACACAGTTTTGTAATATTTTTGATTAAATTGAGCATAAAATAGTGAAAAATATCCTTGCAGAAGATAATTTCTTAGTTTTTTTTTGTCTTCGATACTTATATATACATATATGTTTACAAAATTCAATTAGAAAAACTCAGTTTCCGAGAAAAAAAAAATTAATTTAATTTTTCAAAAAGAATGTTTATTGCCTCGGCTCATAACTTTTTTATTTATTGATGTTTTTAATCAAATTTAGATTATGGCAATTTACTCCTCATTTATAATATTCTAGCTTTCATTCACTTCATCAAAATTCGATCATTTTTTTTTTGTTTTAATTTTAAATGAATCATCCTCTATAGTTTGAGATATTTTATTCTACGTAATTTTCAGAAAATAAAAACACCTGATATGTTATAAGTAATTTTTAACAACTTTATTGTAATTTGTTTGTGAGTGATGAATATATTTATTTGCTATATACAGTGGCCGGCAGAAAGTACACAGCATACGGGGAATTTTGAAGGAAATGGCTAAATCAACGATTTCCGATTATAAATTTCCGAACAAATAGATCGGCCGCTATTCGGAAAATCCCTGGCCTCCAAGAGCGCCAAACTTTTCCCCAACGGATTTCTTTTTCTGGGATTACATAAAAAATAAAGTTTACAAATTTCGACCATTATGGAAAAATTGACCACTTAAAAAATGTAATTAAACAATGTATCGCGGAAATAAATCCCTGTTTTTTTTTACGGAACGTTGCAAGAGAATTTAATAATAGATCGATAGAATGTTTACAAAATGGAGGGCGACATGTAGAAGTTTAATGTTTATGCTTTACACTAATAAATATTTGCTGTTGACATTATTGTAAATGCATTGCGTTTTGTTTTTTGTTCTACATGTGGTAATTGTCATAACCTAAGAAATATCAAATTAACATTTGCACTTATTTAAAAAGAAAGACGAAGTTAAAGTGATTATGAGTCACAAAATGACTTAGATGTAATTATTTTGTATCATTTGAAAACAAATCAAGGTGTGCAGCAAAATTGCAATATGTTATAAAATTTTTTCAAACTAATTTGGCATAGCATGCATGATTTTCTCTCACAAATCATACACAAAATAAAGATATGACTGCTAAGATCTTAGTAAATTTGGTATAACAGGTAATTCGAACAAAAATAATTAAATCTCATTTCTTGCCAAATTAAGCGAAATTTCATATTTGGATACAGCGTTCAATTTAAAATAATATTTATTAATAAAAGAATCTTCTAAGCTCAAAAACTGAGATACTTTACTCTTAGCGTAATTTCATATTTTTGACCCTCCCTCGTATACAATTAAATTTTCGGCAAATTTGATGAGTGTTATTTTAGTTTCAAGACATGCAGAGGTAAACTGTAAGAAAAAAGATTTACTAAATTCAAAGACAAAAAAGTTTCCATATGCTGCGCACTTTCTGCCGGTGACTGTATAAAAAAAAATGACGTTTGTATATTTTAATTTATCTTTTTCACTTTTGTATGCATCAGAAGATTATAGATTCCCTGGGTTACAATCCAGAAGAATGATATTCCTCTAAATAAAAACAAAAAACCAATAATTTGAAATTACATTGTTACAAATTAATTTGTGGAACAAACGAACCTTATTTTGTACAATCACTTCTGGTACACAGTATCATTAATACACCACTATAACCAAAATAGAGATGATATTTATGGAGTAAGCAAAAAATGAGAGATAAGATCTTTTATTTTTAAGTTTTTTTCAAACATCTTGCCCAAAATTAATTTAAGGTTAGGTAATACTATATTTCATACACAATAACCTGAGTTAATAAATAAATTTATGGGTGCTTTCATATATTATAATATTGTGTATATATAAAAAAAAACAATAAATAATTAATAACAGAAACATATATAAGAATGCTCTTAATATTTTAAATAAAAAAAATAATAATAAAGATATAATAACGCATTACAATTTATTAAAAGACAAATGAACATTATTTGAGAAGAAATAATTACTTTAGGGCAAGTTGAAGGGGGGCATTGAAAGAAGAAAAAAAAATATTTTATTTTAAACATTAATATTAAAGGTTAGAAAAGAGTAAAAAAACTCGTTCGTTCGTTCATTTAATATTTACTATATGATTACTAGTTTCGGTTTTAAAAAACCATCTTCTCTTTTTGACGTTGATCTGAAGATGATTTTTTAAAACCGAAACTAGTAATGATATAGTAAATATTAAATGAACGAAAGAACGAGTTTTTTTACTCTTTTCTAACCTTTACATATGTAACGTTCATTGGATACTTAGAATATAATTAATATTAAATATTTATTTTTATATAGTAGCCCTAATAGACTTTATAAGTGTCTGTAACATAAAATTTATAAATTGGTAAGTGAAGATTATTTGATTAAGAAATTGTAGGTGTTCCTCTTGAAAATAATGTTCGAAGAAATTTGAAAAACTAATACTGTTTTAAAGTGCAATTTTTTTTATATTTTAACCATAAATACCCTTCATAAATATCTCTAACATACACAAAATTCAGATGAAAATGTGAAATTGTTTTCGAAAAAAAATTCTTAAAAAAATTCTTTGCTCCAAGCAGTGATTATTTGTTTTAGCAGTGATTGTTTGATATTTTGTAAAAAATATAATAGGCATCCCATGTTACTTATAGACAAAGACAGACTTAAAGTTCATTTTTCATTATACTTATCCAACCACGACTTTAATTTTTTTTTTTCATAAACGTAATTTTAAATTTCTTTTATCCTCAGGTATATATTTTTAAGGGATTTGGGATGTTACAATTGAATAGTATGAATATAAATTAAATAAAAAGCAATAGTGTACAAGTATATAAAATATTATTCACATATCATCTAATAATATAACATAATTATAAAATTCAACTTTGTACTATAATAAATAAGGTGTTTATGTGGATTATTGTCTATATTTACATATATCCAATTATTTATTTTATAATTATACTAAGAAGTGCAAATCGGGGATACATAAATATTGCTGCATATAATTAAAATAATTGCAAGAGTTTGACAATCATACAATTTTATAGATTATACAAATTAACGGAAAAACTTATAATAATATTTTAAATCTTATTTTTAAAACTACAACTGCGATTAATAATTTAAATGTCGTTAGACAATACAATATTTTAGGATGGACTTTCTTTGGACGTTACACGACTTTCTAGATTTCTCCATTTGCATAGAAATCAGAAAATTCCTCATCCAGGTTTTGATGTGCAAAAAAATACTGCCGTATTGAGCCTTCCTCCGAGATTTATTAGGTGGGATATGCACAAAGGAGAGACTCTTCAAAAATTATCCTGGCACCATGTTTCCGGCGACAAAAAAATTATGGATCCAAAAATCGAAGCACAAAAGACTTTAGACCAACAGCATCTTCTCGGGTCGCAACATTTCAGCTACCCCAAAGACACGAGGCACTGGCGAATATGTAGAGCTCCGTTTTGCGATGGAGCATCCTCAGTTTTTGGAACGGGCTTCTTTGGAAGGCCATTGTCTCGAAACTTCGCTATCAGAGAAGTATCAGAAGGCAGATCAAGAACAGAGGGATACAATGGAAACGGAAAGATATATTCTTGACGCAGGCCACCAGGATCTTTTCGCAGGCTTTTTTATAGTGCATCTTCCATCTACACGCCTTACTGGCACGCGATGGTTTCCGAGAGAAACTTTCCACTAATTCCCAAAAGGTCCGGATACTTTCACTGCGAGGATATCGCGCCGGATTGCGAACACCAACTGAGGAACTATACAGTTTCGGATCGGTACGGCTTGGACCGACTCCAAGCGTGGAAAACGAAACTTGCGGCGGGATTTTTTTTTGGAACAGACGGTGAGACGACGCCCGACGTACTGGCTGGGCGCTAGCGCCTAGACGCCAGTTTATATACTGTCAGCGAAGGAGCGCCGTTCATTCTGACGGACGGTCAAACGCCACTATCGCGAAAGCGCGCAGGTGCCGTGCTTAGATAACGTCATTGCACACGCATAGGGGCTTACGAATGGATTGTCTGAATGAAAAGGCTCCCGATGGTCGGGCGACGCCGGCTGTTTTTCGAAGGGCGTTAACTTTATTCGATCGCTGGATGTCATTTCAACAGCGCTGATATCAAATTAGGTACAGTTTAGGCTGAGAAAAAGTTAACGAAATTTATATCAATCAAACAATATATCATCAATTCCTGTTTTGGAAATTAAGCGTATGTATATATTGATTTAAAAATGTAATCTACAAAATTTCAAAATATACAGTGTGAGTCGTTAAGAATGGGAAATCTGGAAACTGGGAATAGTAGATCCTAAAACATCAGGGGTGGGACTTTGTACAGCTGATATTGCTTTACTTCGCTTTGATATTACAAATTGGTACCACAGTATAGTATATAGGCAGTAGTGTCAAGAGCTGTCGGCACCTTTGAAGTTTGTGAGTCTAAGTTTTTCTCGCGCAACCTGCCAGGCTCATGAGAGCGGCATTCTTTACTTACGACTCGGGCCGAGCGGTGTCGATTAGTATGCATTTCTTCGATAAATCATGGCGGCATTTAAATGAGAAAATATAAGAACAATTAAAAATAATAGTGCATAAATAAACCGGATGCAACTAGAATGTATTTAAAAAAAAAACATGTAAAATTCAGAATCTACAATTATTTATACAATTAAAGAAAGGATAAAGAATCAGGAAGAAGTTGAAATCTAAATACCATTGAATTTTTTTCTGTAACATATGCAACTATTTAAAAATAACCGAGAATAGATTATAAAAATATAGTAACTGCTGATTAATATACACTTAGAAAAATAATTACTATTTTTTTTAGGGTTACTTTTGAGTAGTCGAGGATAAATGTTGTTCTTTTAAATAACTTCCATTTCAATACTTTATATGTAAGGAGAATTGTTAGCTTGGTTAGATTTTTATTTTGCCTGGATCGTGGTAGAACTGATTCTCCATGGCTTTCAAGTAGACTTAATTTTAATATTGTAAGCATACACACTTGTTCCTACGTAATCTTCTACTGTGTTTCACATCGGACCAATGTTCTACATACATCCCCTATTTCTTTAATGTGCAAGTATTTCAATAGAATCTAAAATCTCTGATGCTTGTGACATTCATAATAGTTTAAATTATATTACAGAATTTGCATATAATTTACATTAGTCTTGCTCGTAAGAATTTATTGTAATTATTTTATGTAATTTACACATGTGTAATATGTATTGCAGATGTGCGCATTGTATTTTCTTGTAATTGGGTTTTACCTCTCGCAAAATAAATTATTATTATTAATTGTAAAATGGTAAAAATACGCTATGTTGCACAAAAAAATATTTATTTACAAGTGTCAACGAATCAAACACAGATGTACAGTAAAATCCGTGCTGCAACAAAACATAATGTTACAAAATGAGGTTAATGCAGCAATTTTACAGAATCCAGTCACTGTAAAGAGTCGGTGGGCACATTAGAATTTTTATTATTACAAATCAAATGCAGACGTAACAAAAAACCACGCTACAACAAAATCTTATGTTAAAAATGAGGTTATCGCAGTGCTTGTAGAGAATTCACTTACTATAAAAAGAGTCAGTCACTGGAAACAGGAGAATTTTTAATGCCACCAGACACAGACGTAGCAATAAGAAACACTACAACAAAAACTAATTGTTAAGATATTAAATTGTTTTAATGACTAATTTACTTACCCTAACAATTTACAATGAAGGTAAATCAGATATGGAACAGGTTACAGTTAGAGCTGTATCTCCGTACAACAAACAGCAATTGTAATTGCCTTAGTATCAATAAATATAATAAAAAATTAAATTATAGAAATATGTTAAACGCCAGCACAAATACAAATAACGCCATATTGCCGCAGCGATTTACGGCGCATTCCATTATTGCCTGCCTCGCGCAGCTTTCAAAAACAGATACAAATATTCCCTTTCTTGACACTACTGGATAAACACTATACTGTGTTGGTACTCTGTAACTCTGCTCGGGCGTCATTGGGACCCGAACGTATTTCCGATGTTTAAAATCATAGCGACCCATGTAAACAACCCGTCGCTATCGAATATCAACATACTTGTCCTTGTCTTATAAACAAGGTAGCTGCATTTACCTTTCTTTGTTGTTGTATTTGCGAAAATAGGATTTTAGAAATTTGCGATTTGCGTTTGAAATAATATTACAACCTTTTACGGGAGGGTGGGGGAAGATGGGACCACGAGGCATGATAGGGATATCGTCTTATCTACAAAACGCCAATAAGCATCTGCCAAATAATAGCAGTCCTAATATTGACAAGTGCTGTTTTATGTTTGTTGTAATGTAGGAAATAGGAAACTTTACTAGTCGTAATAACAAAGTTGTTGCTGTTTGTGCGTGAACTTTGCAATTTCCAGAATTTCGTTATTATTTTGATGGTGAGTTGAACGGCCCAGTATCGGAAGCATAAGTAAATTATTTACAACTACACTTTTTTGTGCTTATTAATTGACATGTATTGCATGTATTTTCTATAGTGCGTTATTTGTTTATTTCAAATATTTAATATGTTATTACAACATAACCAGAAAATGTCTCAAAGAGGAGCAAGATGGGGCAATTGGTATGGGGCAACATGGGGACGTCACTATCTCACTCTTCAGTCTGGTCCGTTATGCCTGGATATGCCATTATGCTTTCTTGAAGACATAATGCTTATTTCTCATGTTAGGAATAAAGTACAGGTTCAATCAAAGCGTAACAAGGGAAAGACAACAATCCTTACAAGCACTACGTATAAAAATCTGCTACAAGAAAATAGAAGTCTGGAGAATCCCTAAGGCAACTAGAAGTGCTGAGGGAGAGTTAAAGGGAAAAAAATGGCAAAGAAAAAAACAGAAGAGATCAAGAAGCCGAATTTTGTAAGAAAAGCAAAGAGATAGATTTTTAGAAAACGTCAAGTTCTTCTGTTGAGGAAGATGACGCTCAATGTTAGTATTGTAAGGGGAAGTATTGATACAATGCCATGGATGGCGAGGTTGGGTACATGGAGGCTGTGCGAATAACGTGGATGAGTTCGTCTTCTATTATCTCAATTGTGAAGATTAAGTTTAATATTCTTATCGTTATTGTATTTTTTTTTATTTTAAGTAGTTCCGGTTTAAAAAGTTTAAGCTTCGTTCCTGCATGTTTTTAAGAATATTTTAAGAATCTATTTTTTTTTACCTATTACCTAGATTTATAGTACAACCCATTCTTAATTCACCTGGAACCCCATCTTGCCCCCATGGTGGGTAAGATGGTGTATTTACACATTTCTTTTCAAAATTTTCTCATAACATCAAGAGTACCCATCGGAAAATTGTAAATTCATTCATCAGCAGATAAATGTTTAAAGATTACAACAAACGTACTTAGAACCTTGTATATCAATTTACAATCCTGATGCAGTATTCTAAAGCTTAATGTTCCCATCTTGCCCCACCTTCCCCTACAACATTTTTAACGTTTGGTGAACAGATGTGTAAATGGTCAGTAGTTACCTTAAATCTTCCTTTATTTGGCCTAAAATTGTTAAGACGGCTACATCTTCTAGTTAAATCAATTAGTTAAATACATACAGTGATTAATTTAAAAATATTACAACTATACGACCTTTCATTATGAGCGTAAGTTACATATATTTTGTATTTGTTATTTTATCACAAGATTTAATACATGAATATTTATTAATTAAAAACCTCTTGGGAAGCGGCACTAATTTATTGTTTTTTATAATTTGCAAAACAAAAACGTCTCGATGTGACTTATTACTTACATACACATAATAATGCATCACATAGACGTTAAAATTGAAAATTTTAAAATTTAAAGTAAAAGATGTAATTATTAAAAATTTGACTATATGTTACTATTACGAACATGCAATTAAATTTTACCAAACATTGAATATAAAATGATCACACAAATTGAAAAAGATGTAATAAGTCACATCGAAATGTTTTTGTTTTGCAAATAATAAAAAAGAATAAATGAGTGTCGCTTCCCAAGAAGTTTTTAATTTATATAAACCAAATTATTACGGCAAGAAAAAAAAAACAGACCGTTACCTCATATTTTAATATTTATTAATATTTTACTTAGAAGCGTATAAAAATTAATTAATTTTAGCTAATGGAGTGTGTAATATTAGCAGACTAGCAGATAGTGCAGATATTCTAGTTCATTTCTTAAGTAAAAATAGAAATACAATAGAATTTATTGTAGTTATTTATTTATTATTGTACCAATATATATACTATATAACTTAAATTGTTTAATTTATTTATTGAATTTATATCACAAATTGTTTCACTAGAAAATTAGCATAATTTAACACAATAATAAAGATTGATAAATATACGTCCTTACTTTTTTATTACTTTGAACTTTTTTTTAACAATTTAATTTGATATAAAAAATAGTTAATAATGATAACTAAATTAAATTATAATAAACTTTTATAACAAAATTCTGAAATTATAAAAAAAAATACCAGGTCAAACAAAAAGGTTAATAAAAATGACAGATATTTAAGATTACTTTATGGCACTTGACTGATCCTATTAGGAATTTCGACAAGATTTAGACCAAAAGTAAGCAGTTAGTTGATATTTTCCGAGCACTACTGAAGTCGGTATCGGTTTCCTTACAGAGTAGCAAATACGTTATCGATACGATACGTACTCGTCGATTTTATAAAACATAATTTTCAAACATATGTATGTTATTACTCTATATATTGATAAAGTATGAGTGAGTGTATATGCCTTATTTCTTTTTATTATTTATTATTTACCTGAACTTCGTAATTTAAAGACAAAAAATTGTGTTAATACGACGAACTGCATTGAAACTTTCGAATGCAAATATCTCGAAAACTGATCACGATATCAAAATTAAATAGGTATGAATGGTTCATATAAAAAAGTTTACTCTTTGAAATTTTCAATTCGGTTTATGTGATTCTGCATACACAAAGAAAAATAAGCTTCGATTTACCTATTCAGCAGAGTGTAACTAACAATGAGCAACGATAAAAGTGATGGCAAATTCCTATTCATCATGCTGACAAACGTAGTGATACCAATTTTCAAGTTGATGCTATGAAAACTTGCTGAATTATTGGTAAATTTAGAAATAAGATTATTAACTTGAACATCCTGTATGTCTTAAACAAGTAACATTTGTGTAAGGCACTTGCGCTCAATCCTCATGTTTTAGCTCTACTATTCCCAGTTTCCGGATTTCCCATTCTTAACGACTCACACTGTATAATGATAATTGAAGGAGCAAGTTCAGTGAGACAATTGTATATTCAGACTAAGAATGCCTTTAAAAACTTATATAATCTCATGTTTTATGAGTTGATAAATGCAGACAAATCCTGGTTTAGTTTTACAATGTATGTATGATGAAATTTGGGTTTTCACTATTTTCGCGTTTTGCCATAGATATATGTTAATCATGCCGGCAGTACGGCTGAGAAGGAAGGGTGCATCATTGCCAATCTTGAAAGCCAAGCAGCAATATGCGGTACCGGTTGTTGGTTGGGTCACCATTCGGACAACGCTTCTCAGTGGCTCGGTGTGTTCCGGCACTCTAGCCAAGGGCCTTCAAGGCCTGTAGTGCTGAGTTATTATTATTATTATATGTTAATCATATTTTAATTTGTTCTTTAACATGATCAGTCTTTGTTTTTAATGTTCGACTTTTTCAATCTAATTTTTTTGATGTTTAGCAATTAATGATGACCACCTGGCGGCCGAAATATCGCGTGGTAGAAATTACCAACATTTACAGCTACAAAATTTATTTTACCTTACATACTAGGCATATCACCAATATCATTGTCTTTAATCAGATTAAAACTGGCTGTGAACTTTTTCGTGGTGAACACTGTACATAAAACCCATCTTGCGTGGGCGTATCGTAATTAGAATCAACGGAATTTCAACGAAGAAAAAAAAACAATGATCCTTCTCGTAAACACAGACCAACATTCTGACGTCAAAAATAGAATATTTATCACGCAAATCGATTCAACATTGAAATTGTTTCGTTCCATAATCAATCTTCCTCGCGCTTTCTACGCTAATTAGTTGCGAAAAAAAATCGGATGAGAATGCATGAATGAAAAATACAAATCAGGTCGAATTCAGACTAACTTACGGGAGAGCACGGAAAACTGATTCTATAATTATTTAGGATTACGGGCGACGGAGACATTAAGACCGGATGTCGAAAGGGCGTTTCGACACTTCACGAAAAACAGCATAGCAGATGAGCAACCGGCATCCCAAATTTCCCACAGAAATAAACTGCTATGCGACAGAAATTCAGAATTGTGTCACGCCCCTCTCTAATGTTGCGTAAATGAAATAAGTGAAATATTAAATATTAAAAAGCAGTTATGTATAACAGGTGCCTTAGCTTATATGAATAAATACACAACTATTTAAATAAAATAATAAAATACGCTTATAATTAGGAATATAAATCCTTTAGCAATGTATTTTCTAGATAAATACATATACTATCAATATCAATAACAAAATGTTTTATAAAACTGGAATCTTATTAAAGCTTTATATACAATAAATACATAATCATTCAAAAAATAAAATGTCTATAACAAAAAACATATCAAAATAAGTTTCAAAATGACTTTTCT
Organism: Protaetia brevitarsis; assembly: GCA_004143645.1. Taxonomy (NCBI): domain Eukaryota; kingdom Metazoa; phylum Arthropoda; class Insecta; order Coleoptera; family Scarabaeidae; genus Protaetia; species Protaetia brevitarsis. Next base: position 57,180 of record RXPK01001836.1, read on the forward strand.
TATAGTAAAACATAGCGCTAAGTGCCAAGACACTAAAACTTGACGTCTTGATTCTTTTGTAACACATTCAGATAAACCAAAAAAAAATGATGGCTGGCATTTTCAAGCAATTATCGAAATTTCAAAAACTACTCATATAATAACTGACGTTATAAAAAGTTTAATTGACTTATGTACCAGTTTTAAATTTTTGTAATTAACGTAACAAAAAAAGCATTCTTTTATAAATTTAACATCGCCAAAATTGACAGATGTTGGTAAAACATATACATAGTTGAACTATACAAAACATGTTATTCTATCTATATTACGTATTTTGTTAGTCACCCTTACGTAAACTAAACAACATAACAATATAATCATAACATATTCCTATCTATTTCCCACACAAGCTGCATAAAAGTGCAAAAACAAATTTAATCCAGAATTCTGTGTATTTATATTCAATATTTATTTGACATTTGATTACCGAAACTTTCAGGAATCAATCAATAGTACATCCTAACCTATAAGGTATTAATACAATATTTCTTTTTAATTAGACAGCGCAAATATCACTTACGTCATATATTAAACACAAATTTAATCCTCTAATGCCTTGTCAATTTCCTGTCTGCTGGGTGTAATAATGTCAACAGATAAGCCGGTATTATCATGATAAGGGTGGAATAAAAAGGAACAAATGACCTTGAATTCAATTAACGGATATTGTATAATTAGAAAATTAAAACTTAAGCAAATTGAATCAATAAAAGCAACCCAGTAAATTAAATTTATTTTTTTCACATTTGCTTTTTAACGCCTTTGACATTTCAGCCTGCAACTGCCTAAGAATTTTCTATTACAATGTTCGATATTCTTCAATGTTGAACAGTGAAGAACTGGGGGAACGTAAAAAAAGAAATTAGAAATTATAAACAGTTACCTACCCTACGCGTGGATTACAATACAGCCTCTAGGCACTATTAATTCAATTTAACGATGTTTAGCACTTAACTGAATAATATTCAAAGTGTATTATAATTTCCGTCTACTTTAATGTTCTTAAACTTAATTTTCGATCCAATTTTTTACAACCCTAGCATAGCAATAGTAATCGGATATTTTTAAAATTTGTCTGTTACCATTGAATATTACGGCAGTCCCTTTTCTTATTAAAACATTACAAACTTATAAACAAAATGATAAATTGATTGTAATTTAAAAAAGAAACGCTATTAACATAAATCAATTGAGAATTCCAACATTCGAACACACTTCGAATTATTTATCTAGGCTTTTCTATTTAATTTGATGCTTGTTTACAAGTATAAATAATAAACTTTAGAAAGTGTTTCTAGTCGTTTAACACAACACACGTATAAGTCATGTAAATATTGTGTAAGAGCACAGAAATAACATCTAAAATAAACTGCTTACAATATCCATAAATATACATTAGTTATGTAGGTACAAAATATAAAAACTACGTAATTGACTTGATCAATAATTTTACGTTGTAATCTTTCGTTTTTTTCATCTGCTCTATATTTACCTTATTAGAAACCTGTTTACTGTCATTAATTTTAAGTTTTTAACGCCTAAAACGGTTACGTTAAACTCGTGTAACGAGTTGACTCATACCCGATGCAATTTCAACAATTTCTTGCCCATCCTTGATATTCTCAATACCGGCACGCTATACACCACTCACTTTCCGATTCTATATGGATATTATTAAATCATCAACCGCTAATATCGATGATTTCTCGTATAAATAAAGCGAGAGTTTCATCTTATAAAAGTGTAATGGTGGCTTTAATGAATCTCGGATTTTTTGTATTAAAATAAGGTTAAAGCAGACAAAAAGAATGCTTGTAATGCTGCTGTGTTTACATTGCTCATAAAAGGTAAAAACTCGACCGTAAAACACGAACAGGTAGCAAAACACACAACATAACCTATCGTGTGTGCTCTATTTTAGATTTTTAAAAATAGATAGACGTAATTTTAAATGAAACGTACTGCGACTTGACCTTGCCGTTTTTTGAAATACATAAATACGCTTTTACGACCCATGATCTGCTTTGTATCTTCAACGATAACAGGAGCAATTAAAATATAATTACTAAAGATGAAATGATTGGGCACTAATAGTATTGTGTGTATGAGAAAGGTACTTACGGTTGTTCGAGGGTTCCCGGATTAAACGTGGAGAAGTCACACAGTAAAAAAAAATCGTTCACAGTCATGCTAACAAAATTAAATTTCACGAACAGCTGGACTTTTGTCAAATCAGCGCCAATTTTTACCCTTGCCGATTCTAGCGCCACCCCACCAATGACAGTCGCAACTATGTGTCCAATGGCGTAAAGGTTTTTTCGCAAACGGTTTGCGATTGAAATTCGCGATGAAGACGGTGTTCGTATTTTCGTCCAAGATGATCTTTTCCAAATCAGAATGAAGTTGATCTATAAAGAGCTCGATAAAGATGGGGAAGGGTAAGCTTTTACAACGATATTTTTACGAGCATATTTCTGTAACACATGTGCTACCACCTGCTACGGAATTTGACATGCTATTCACGCTCGCAGTACCATCAGCGTTGTGCCGGATGAACCGGAGGACATGTGGCATGCCTACAATCTCATATCGGAGGGAAATTCAGTCAAAGCCTCCACTATACGCAAAGTGCAAACCGAATCCTCAACAGGGTCTTCCACATCCAACCGGGTGAGGACCACCCTGACTATAACCGTTGAGAACATAGAATACGACACCCAAGCGTTTAAATTACGACTCAAAGGGCGGAACATCGAAGAGAATCAATATGTTAAAGTATTCATCATTTGTATGTGAATTAAACATGATGAAGTGAACTGATTGGGATTTTAGATGGGCGCTTATCACACTTTAGATTTGGAATTGAATCGCAAATTCACTTTACGCAAGCACGAATGGGATTCATGTCGTTAGAAAGGGTAGAAACGGCTTGTGATCCGACGAAGACTGCCGATGTTGCCGCTGTGATTATGCAAGAGGGTTTAGCTTACATTTGTTTGATTACCTCTAGTATGACGTTGGTGCGAGCTAAAATTGATGTATCCATTCCTAGAAAGCGGAAAAACTTTCCACAGCAACATGATAAGGTAAATTATTAATGTAAATAAAGAAAAATTGACTGGCTAATTAGAAGTAAACACAATTATTGTTAAAAATTTCACTGTATAACTGTTTAGAAAGTAGGAAAAAATTTAAATTTTTATAATTAATAATTGATGGCAGTAATGTTTTGATTAGGAACTTTTTTCCAACCAAAATTTATTTATAAGCAACAGAAAGTGTGAAAAGCAATTCAAATTGCCTGTAGAATAAGTTACCAAAAAGTTAATAACAATAAACATTAAAGATAAATATATACAATGCAATACATTTTGTACATGTTAAGTGAAATACTAAAATTAAAAAAAAAAAGTCCTAAATTAGTTTTAAAATTGCAGTTTTTTTTGTTCTAATATGTACAATTTCAGATAGGCTGTTACCTGTAGAGGCATCATAGTTATTTTGCATACATTTTTTAAAGTTTTGTAAGCTGTGATCTAGACAACTTGCACATAAGTTTTATATTAGTTTTTCTAGTGTTATTGCATTGTAGAAAACAATTCAGTGATAACAGGTCTACATAAATTAATTCCATATATTTTTCCATTAATGGTTTCCTTAGAGAACATGATTTATTTAAGAATATCTTATTAACAAAATGGACTGGGCAATTATTGAGTTTGTCTTAAAAAAAATATCTAGAAAATTATTTATTTGTGTGAGTTAATCGACGAGTAACAAAAATGCATTGAAGTGTGAATTTGAACACTTGCTATAATTTATAATGTTTACGCATTTTTCACCATATATGGTAACAATTTCGTTTAAACATGTAAGAATTTTAGAATCAACATATTTCAGTTCTAGCCATGATTAATTTCAAGTTTTTAAATACATTATGAATTTTTACAGAGTAAACCCTCTTAATTATAGCTATAATATCAGTAATGCTATCACTGGTTTCCTTTAATTTAGTTGGTTGGAATTATTATCTGTAACATTATTAAAAAAATTAAAACATTTTTTTTTCGGCCGTGTTGAAAACTCTTATTTGCTTATTCGCTACCATTCATAGCCATCTTAAAATACTGCGAAATTGCAGACAGAAAATCAAATATTTTAAGAGGACCGTTTAATAGTATAAAAAATTATAGGCTGTTTCATATAAAAAAACGCAAGTCTTGACAATATCTCAAAAAGTATGAGTTTAAGAAAAAAAAAAGATATAGCATAGAATGCTCTAGAATAAAAAGCATCCTAATAAAGTTCTTATATTGTAAATCAAGCATTTTCACATATAAAAAAGTTAAAAAAGTTAGGGTTTTTAAGGATTGCATATTATAAGAAAACGCTCTGTATCCCTTATATTAAGAAAGATATAAACCTATTTCACCAATTGATTTCTCTCTAAAAAAGAGCCATAGAAGAATAACTCAGTGTTTGTCGAATTCCTTTAGAAATATGAGTTTCCTATTAAAAGTATTGAAATTGACCCACCTTTTACAGCTGAAGCTGTCGTGTGTCACTATTAGGCAACAAGTTGTGAATATAGATGGTGTAGTTTCTACAACTCCCACTAATGTGAGGGGAGTGCTGCAAGTATCTGTCTTAGGCCCTTTATTATTTATTAGTTTTTAAATATCTTGCTAACATAAATGCTGGGCTGTTTAATTATGGGGATGATGATTCTTTTAGTGTTAAACGCATTATAAAAAGTAGGCAACTCGTTAGGACCAGACGTCATATCATTTTTGATTTTCATGATGCTAATTATACAGGGTTACGCAAATGTGTGGATACACGTGATTTCTAGTTAAATTATGGGTTCTATTAAAAATAGTCTTAAGAAAAGTTTTTGTAGTATTTTTATTCTCCTCGGTGACAGGAGGTAGAGTTTGGTAGGTGTGCGGCTTGAGATATTTATTTATCAGATTTAGCCAAAAATCAGATGTTCCCACACATTTGCCTAGCCCTGTATGAAAAAAAACTTTAAAGAACAATAATATCCTACTTAATGGAGATCCTGGGTTTCCAAAACGAAAGATTCTTATACAGGACTTTGAATGTCTCTAAAACAGAAATATTGAGAAATATTTATTCGCAGCTGTTACCCAAACTTTTACTTTTACAGGGTTTAACGAAGTTCTACGACAACGTAATGCAAGCCATTCTACGTCACGTTAGTTTCGACATCGTTAAATGCGTCTTAGTAGCATCGCCGGGTTTCGTAAAAGACCAATTTTTCGAATACATGTATCAAATGGCCGTCAAAACGGATAACAAGGTGCTACTCGACAATAAAGGCAAATTCATGTTGATCCACGCTTCATCTGGGTTCAAGCACTCGCTGCGAGGTACTCTTCCGTAATTGAACCAATCCTTTTCAGAATTAAAACAAATAATTTGCAGAGGTGCTCCAAGATCCCGCGGTTGTAGCTAAGATTGCCGACACGAAGGCCGCTAGCGAAGTTAAGATTTTAGAGACGTTTTATACGATGCTTCAACTCGAGCCGGCTAGAGCATTTTATGGGAAAAAGCATATAGAAAGGGCGAACGAATCACAAGCTATTGAAACGTTGTTAATTTCCGATAGTCTGTTCAGGTAATATCTAAATTCTATGAATCGTATGGAGGGCCTTTTTATTACTTAATTTTTATTATAGATGCAAGGATTTTGCTTTAAGAAAAGAGTATGTGCAACTGGTTGATTCCGTTAAAGAATTCGGAGGGGGAACGTTAAGATCTTCTCAAGTATGCATTACATCAGGTGAACGTGAGTACGACATAAACAAGTCTATTAGTCAAAGATAATGTTTACGTGGAAATCCGGTCATTGTGCATAAATTTGGTTAATTCTTTTTAGCTTTATATAGAGGGTGATTCTAAATATTTGCGACAAATTTTACGGGCTGACTCCTAGGGTTGTTATGATCATAAAAGTTCATATGAATATGTGCCCTAAACAGCTTAGTTTTAACGATCTACAGTAAAAAGTATTGGATATACCGCTTCGCTAATTTTAGTCATAGTTGTGCAACGACCCCATCAAACGTGATTGTTGATTGTTTTTTCTTAGCGTAGCCTTGGTGTCACTTGTTTTTCCATGGGGTTTGATAACATAATAATAATAATAATAATAATAATAATAATAATAATAATAATAATATCACTTTATTTTCAAAAACACAAGAAAAACGTCAAAAAAGGAAACAAAGGAACAACTCCTTACAAAACTAGGTATTTGAGTAATATAACTTAAATATTTGCAAAAAATCTCCCAAACTATAACAGTTTTTGTTTAATAATAAATTTTTGACAGAATTTTGAATTTCAAAAAATTGCCTGTATTTCTTTATATGATTGCGGCAGTACATTGGTATGTCTACATCCAATGAATCAATACTTTTTTGAATATTGCAGTTTATAGTTGGTGGAATAAGTAATTGTCTTAATCTAGTGATTATAAGTATGATAAACTGATTACAAAATTGATTAAATTTTATATACAAAACATAATGTTCCAATATATTAGATATCGTAAAATGTAATATTTAATGTGTTTAAAAATTGGTTTACACGAAATCACGTGGTTTAGTCCGTAGAGGCACGTTTTTGAAGGAATAAAAATCCTTTTGTGCCTGCACTGGATGCACCCCAGTAAAAACACCATACTTCAGTCTAGAATAAAAATCTGAAATAGTACACCGTTTTCAATACATCCATCTACAACAACTCTGTTTTAGATGGTACAACGAATAATTTATCCGTGCTAAATTCTTCCTAAGAAAGTCGACATGGGTTTTCCAACTTAAGGTAGTTTCAAAAATTAAGCCAAGTATCTTAGTTGTGTCACTTACTGGTATAGAGAAATTTAGCAATTGCAATGAAGATATATTTTGATTTATGTTGTTTTTGGTTTTAAATAGTACTAGATTTCTTTTATCTTTGTTGATTACAATTTTATTTAAAGAGGCCCAGTTATTGACCGAGATAAAGTGTGATTCTATTTTTTGAAATACAATGTTGCTGTTATTAGAAGTGGTGACAATGTTTATATCATCCGCATATAAGATTATATTGTTTGCGTTTACATATTTAGGAAGTCATTGATGAAATATTAAAAACAAAGTTGGGCCTAAAAACAGATTCCCTGCGGTTATACCAACTTCCATTTTTACTGGTTTTGATTTACATTTTTACAAGCCCACTTTTGGAACGATCAGATAATATTATAAACCAATTTCTCATAAATTGAAAAAGTTTTCTGTCTGAGTTGCATTGCATGAGATTTGGACCAAATGCTCTTACAATTACTTACTCGTAAACAATACGGCTATCCGGTGAAATTTCATAGTTTTTGTCTGTTGAGTGTGGGCTGCCGCAGGGTCTATCTTGGACCCCTTGTTGAACACCATATATACGTCTGAAATGGGTTGAGCTACAATTCCCTTGAGCTGCAATTCCCAGTTTTACGCTGACGATACTAAGGTATATGAATCGTTCACCGTAACCGATACTTTTTCAGCTTTTGAACAAATAAACCAACAAATAAACTTCGCGGATTAGAGTACGTTATTTTTTAAGCAAATTCTTTAGTAATATTGGCGACACTGGGCTACTTTTAAACTACACTTCAAATTGTGATAGCTGTCAGTGACAAACCAAAATTAGAAACGGTTGAATTTTATTGTATTGTAACGAGCGCCAACTTTTTAAACTGGCGGTTCCGATAGGCGCCCTTAGATGGCGCTAGCATAGTGGAAGAAAGAACTACCTACGAGGAATGCCAGAGGGCAGTACCGGGTCGAAGATTCGTGAATATTCTCCTGAAATCTAGAAGGACGTTCTAGAAGTGTCCCGAACAATCTGGAAGTTTCGCGCCAGCTATAAATAACTCGTCGGGTTGGCCAGGAGGCAGTCAGTCGATACGAGTTAGATAGTGCGGATCGCGAGTGAATTAGTACGTGTAATATAAATATCGGTGCAAATAAATCGTTTACATAAATAAAAGACATATAGTGATTTTATTAATAAGCATTTTTAATAGATTTTAAATACCGTTAATTGTGTTATAGAATAAGTTAATTTAAATATATCGCCTGTGTGTTTTTCTAAACCCCGACAACGTTTTAACAAATCGAAAAACGTTACAGTATGTTAGAATTACAACACAAAATATTATTACCGAAAGTTACTTTAGAACTGGTCGAAAAATGGGGAATAGGTTTATATCATCAATTACTTACGCACAGCTTTTAAGTCATATTCTGGCTTGTATAGACAAATTTCGTGTAATTGGGGCGGTAATTTGTAAACCTGGCGGTGGTGCACCTTAAAAAACGCAACCTAAAATATAAATGCGAAAGTTTTCTCCAGAAGTTTTATCGTTGGGGGAATAAATAGTCAAATCTATGCAAGGACCGATTTCACTGGCTTATCTGATTATAGCTTGTATGTATGCATGTAAACGCCGATTCATGTTTCTCATCATTTTAATACAGAATTAGAACAATTGACGGGGATAGCTGCAATATTACGCTTTCCAATGCCGGAACTCGACGAAGATACGGGCGACAGTGAATCCGATGACTGAAATCGAAATTAGAAAAGTCACCTGCCTGCGCAATCTATGAAGCTAATAAATCGATTGTTTTTAGTTTAATTACTAATTTGAGATTGTTTGACCCTTACTAGGAGAATTATTTATATGAATATCTGTTACGTGTATAAAGAAAGTTATTGCGACTTGTAGTGTAATTATTCTTATCGGTGAGATCGTGTTATTTTTATAACGGAAAAAAATATAAGAAGCATTATCCATCGTAAGAGTTTAAGATCATTGTGTACCTACGTGTTATCCGATTAATGTATTTTTTTTTTAAAGTTTAATATACACACAAGAACACTTCGTTTTCTCATTTTAAATTTAAGTATTTATAAGAAACATTTATGATATACAGGGTGTGCAAAAACTTGTATAATAAACACATTTTTTTATTTTGAATTGTTTTTATCTGAAAAATAATAATTGAAATTTGAAATATTATTGACGTAAGTGTAGTGAACTGACTTAAAAAATAAAATAAAAAAACTTAATAATTGAAACTGCAGAAAAAAACCCGCGTAAATGGAGGGCTTACTGTACTATATAATGCTCATATACAACCTTCAAGCTGACTCAAAAGAAATGTAATAGATTTTTACAAAAAGTAGTAGGATAATGAAATTTACCAAAAAGTAATAGATCTACTACAATTGTAATAAACATGGACATACTGTTTACAATTACTTTTTCTACGCTCACTTGACCTTTCGAAATACCAATAATTAGCGACAAATGTAAGCCATTCGACTCCATAAAAGAAATGGTGGTGACATCGGACATCGGTGACTGGTACAGTGACTATATACAAGAAGACAAACCAAGCTTATGGGAAAAGTGTTGCGCTTTAAAGTAACATTTTGGCGGCCAAATCCAGGTGTCGCTAGTGTTCCTACAGCCAAAAGTGGTGGGGGAGTCTGGAGGTCTAGCGAGAACAAGAACCAGAATGTAAATTAAATTATATAATAGTGCTATCTGCCAGTAGATGGCACCGTTCCACAAAGTATTAAAATGATAATAGGTTTGTTCGTTTTGGTACTAGCGTCACGCAGCTGTAAGTATTTCTGTTCGATTTGATGACAAAACGAACGGCAATCAGAAAATCTAAAGCTGAAGTCAATCCAGCGTTTTACGGCAACGTCTTACGTTGAAACAATTTACGCAGCTGGATTTTCGCGTTGAAATTTAGCAGCGTAGTTTTTCACTCTATAGATTCCTACAGTCGGTAACGAGTTTTTTTC